>VDFB02134371.1:0-38930 GCA_007258455.2 Sequoia sempervirens | reverse complement strand
GGTAGCATAGACAAGGCAATGAACTATTTGAAAAAATGTCTCAAAGTAATGTGGTCTCATGGAATGCCATGACAGCAAATGCAATTGGCAGCTGCTCCTAGTTATTAGTTATGCAATGTGAAGTAATTGCATAACTGCTTAGATTGACTTTGTAAAAACTATATTGTAATTGAAATTTTGTCATCTATCAGCATCTAGTTATTAGTTATGGAATGTGAAGCAATGCTTTGAGTTTGAAAGATGTGCAATGCAATGTAATCAACGATATGAATATAAACTAGAAAAATCTATTTTTTACAATTTATTAGTGAAACTCTTTATTTTATTTGCTCTTTATATCTTTATGCTATGGAAATGCCTTGTTTTTATCTCTTGTTCTACTTTTTTTACCTTCTTTTTTAAATCTGATTTTTTTTTTAATTTTTTCTGGACTTTTTCCCGATTTTTCAAAAAATCTTATACTTTTGGTTTGCCGATTTTTTCCCCAAAAGATTTTTGCTGCTATGGTATAAACACCTATGTTTTTGTAATATCAAGGATACTTTTTGAAACTTCCATGCATTGCTAATCTAAAAGGAAAAGTTTTTCCTAATCTGTATGCAACCATGCTTTTGACATTGTCAAAAAGAGCAAAACTTCCTGAATGATGCAAAGGCATGGCCAAGAAGTTCTAACTCTTCGCATGAGAGAAGGGAGATGTTGGAGAGTACATCAAGTTAGTGATAACATAAGTGTAATGTGTTTTAGTTTGTAGTATTCCTCTGTTTCTCTACAAATGTGTCATAAATTCTTAGTTCAAATATGAACACCAAATATCAATAAAAAAGATTAGTATTAACCAAATAACCATGTACACATACATCAATATATGTTGATATAAGTATAAAATATAGTTACAAAATAGCCATATAGGCTTACGAGAATGCCATATAGGCATACAATGTCAAATATATCCAATACAAAATATGTACAAAATTGCCATGTCTAGGCATACAACAAAGGGCTTTGGAATCAAAATTCATTTCTCTCCATGCTCTGGAAATAAATTCTTTCCCTTTGTTTGGTGATTCGATGGCGATAAGTCCATCACTCGTTTCTGCTGTGCTCGAGGAGTGCTCATGTTGCTCCTCCTAGAGTTTAGCTCCTGGTGAAGTTTTAACTGTTACAATAAAAAGTAAAGACATTAATATATAAAAATTACATTTAAAAAATGATATATTTAACAAAATAATCACTTATGGCCATCTCACGATCACTCTCCACGATGGAAATATTTGCACGCCGATGTTGAGGTGTGCTCAAGCCTTGTATAAACCATCCAAATAGGAATTAAACTATGAATCAATAATGGTTTGATTTTTCACTAGAACTAACATCTATAACAACAAATGTAAATTAAAATTTAGTAATTTTCCTCATACCTCCCCTATCAGAGCCATCGAGGATTGTATAATAGATGAAACACAGATATCCATTGCCCTCACAACATTTGGAGGTGTTTCCATAACCAACATCTGAAAATAAAACAACGAATTATTCAATCACAAAAAAGTTACAATAGTGATCCACATCACATGACTTATAATGTATGAGATCTAAAGATCAAAATTTTGAGTACAAGTATTAAACTATATATTTATGATTATCATGCTTACTATTTTCCCTATCCATATCTTGTTTGAAAGGATGTGTTTTTAGGCTTTTACCCATAGCAGCAAGCTGCTGAACCATTTGATTAAATGCTTTCGTAGACATGTATGATAACTATAGTGGCATAGAGAAGGCAGTGAACTATTTGAAAAAATGCCTCAAAATAAATGGGGTCTCATGATGATGGCATGCCATTACAAACAAATGCATGTCATGGAATTCCATCACCATAAGACTGCATTTCTTCCAGGCATTTTTTCAAAAATTTCATTGCCTTCTCTATGGTATTATTACTTACTATTATGCTTTCATAGATATTTTTCCAAGCATCCATATAGTTTGTTGGAAAGCAGGTCTATTTTAGGCTTTTAGCCATAGTAGCAATTGCAAGGAAGTGAGTAGTTTGATAAAATGCTTTGGTGAACATGTATGAAAAATGTGGTATCATAGGAAAGGTGGTGAGCAGTTTGAAGAAATGCCTCGAAGAAATACATGGTCTCATGTGGTGATGGAATGGAATTCCATCACCATGAGACTGCATTTCTTCGAGGCATTTTTTCAAACTACTAACTGGTGCAGGAGCACCTAGGTTACTAGTTGCCTCTCATAGGCAATTTTTTGTCTAGATTGAATTCCCATTTGTAAATTCATGTAAAGGTCATATAAAGACCTACTTCATTGTATTTAAGGTCCTTAGGTGGTCACAATTGTTTTTTTTTCCAAATGTTGCTAAAGATGGGAAAAATTGTAAAAAGGCAAAGAAGCATGGAATATTAAAAGTCACAAGGTAGTTTAGGTAGTTTCAATCGATGAGAGAGATTCAAAAGGAAGTTGTCTGATTGGGAATATATATAAAATCATGTAAAAGGCAAGAAAAAGAACATATTTTGTATTCTTGAATCATTTTCAATAAATAAAGTTCCTTGTTCTTGTTTTCATTGTGTTTCATTCTTGAATTCAGTTCTTGCACGGGCTATGTATTTGTTTGTTCACTTTATGTAGGGTGTTAACAATCATCTAGTGATGTTTTGAAGAGTTACCATCAAATTTAAAAGCCAAGGTTTTTGTGGTCTGTTAGATTAACCAATCAAGGGTTTCGAGGGTCATTTAAGGCTTGAATTCACTATCCCACCAATGTAGATTTAAGAGATTGGTGGGATGGAATGTATAGAAGGTTTTTAGAATGTTTTAAGCAATTTGTGAGTGTACAAGAATAGGGAAATCAAGAAATATCTGACTTGTTACTGAATCATACAGGAAATACAAAGTTTCCTTCATGGAAAGCATGGTTTTAGGGTGTGTTCAATGCAAAAGCATGCATGAAGGTGGGTGGTGAGTTTCTAAAGCTTATGAAAGCTATTTCCATGGTGTTTGTGGTGGTGGTAGGAGTATTTAAGGTTTGTAAGTACCTTATGCAATAAACCCTCCTTTGTAGGGCTTGATTTGTGCATAGAATAGGGGTTTCTGGGAATAGTGATTTATGGAGCCTTTTAGTCGCTAAAAATGTTTGATTCTTTAGTTTTGTGACATGATGAATGAATTTTTTCAATCCTTTGGTAGTTTGGTGATAAAATATGAGCACTTTATTTGTAATTTAGGCCTAAATGAGTAGCCCTTTCCAGCGAACAATTCAAGAATCTGGTAATTTCTTTATGACAAGCTACTGAGAACTTTTGATATGTTATGATGTGTTAAAAAAGGCTCCTGAATGTACATTGGGAATGCGGATATACAAAGTGAATGGAAAGGAATCACTCAATTAAGGGATATGTGACCTACAAGCAAAATGGTGGTAAGACTGTAAAAGTGTGTAATTATGTAAATATAGAGATTTAAATGTTTATTTTGGCATAGAACCATCAATGTGAAGATATCAAAGGTGTGTGAATGGTTTGGTGAAGGCCTTGAGGCCAAACATGATGATTTGATATGTTGTAGCAATATGTCCCTAGGTGGAAATGGTAATTTGACTACATAAGAACTTATGAATTTGATAAATCAGTATTATGTGGATATGAACCAGGTTTGTTTCAGTCAAAAACATGGAGTAATGTCTTGGAAGGCAGATGAAATGATTGAGGTGTAAATGGTTTATTGTAGTATCTTGGTCTTGAGGAACTAGTTGGTAAAAGTGAAAATCTGGTGAGTTGTTTAAGGCATTGAAAGATTTAGAGCTCTTTATCAGGTTTTTGCTTTGAATTCAGATAAATTGATGATGAAAAAGGTGTGTTAGGATCTGATGGATATAGGTTGTAACATGAAAGATTGGTTTTTGGTTATTTTTCCTAGTTAGAGCAAATTGAGTGGAAGGGTGCCTTGGTGAATGATGAAAGAGTGGATTGTTTAGTGACTCTAATTAGGTTTCTTGTGCATGGATCAATCATTTTTGTTGATAAATAAGATGTTTGAAGCTTGAGGATGATAAGAAGTATTGAAATGAGTTGGCTTGTTGTTGCCTTGTGGTTTACAAATGAAAAAAATGTGATTTTTGATGAAAAGAGAAATAAATTTTAGTTGCTTATTCAATTTGATCTTCTCCTGATTCAATTGGGTCAGATGTTGGTGCAGGAGCACCTAGGTTATCAAATACTTTTCAATTTTGCAAAAGGGATGAGTGTTCAAATTTGTATTGAGTCAATCACAAAAGGTGATGGAAAAATGATGTAAAATGCATGTTCAAGGTCATATGAGGTCTTATTTGAATGTATTTAAGGTTATGGGTAAGTTCTAAGTATTCAAAGTGGGAAAATGCAAACAATGCAATAATGTAATATTGTTAAAAGTTGTTAAATTGACAAAAACAAGGAAATCAGGCATATTAAGGGTTAAAAGGGGTAGTTTCAACCGATGGAAAGACAGTTATGGAAAATGAAATATCTTTAAAAGGCATGTAAAGGCGAGGAAAAGTAGAAGTTTGTGTTCTTGTAATTAGATTTTGAAATAAAAATTCCTTGTTTCTAAGTTTGCAACATTACTCCATTGTTTTGTTTTCTTGTGTTGGTAATTTAGGAACACCCAAAGTTAAATCATAGTGTGAATACATGTAAAGAGGAGTTAGTTTCCAATTTCAAGAGTTGGAAGGTTAATTTTAGGAAACAAAAGAATAAAAGGCAATTTCAGTGCCCGACAGAGTCCTTTTAGAAGCAAGTTTGAGAGTCCAATAGGGGTTTTCTTCACTACTCCACCAATGTGGGTCAAGTAAATTGGTGGAGTAGTTTAATGTTAGGATGTTTTGCATGTTTTGATGATTTTAAGTGTAGGGAAAAGCAATAATACCATGGTGGAGTTGCTGCTACACTGGAAAATAGAGGATTTTCCTACACAAAGTGATGCTACAGTCATGGGTCATGAATAAATAAAGCTTGTAGAGGCTTGGAAATTATGTAGAAGGTCTTGGAAGACATAAAAAATTATGTTCTAGGTGGTGGCCAGAGAAATAGAGGTTTGCAAGAGTATTTTTCACAAAACCCTCCTTGATTTGTGCTTTTACACCCTATAAATGAGGGTTTATTGGATCATAAAATTTTCATGGTTTTCAATCCATACAAATGGTGAAATATTGAGTTATAAGACATGATTGAAGACTTTTTTGAGGTTTTGAGTGATTTGGAATGGTTTTGAAGGGGTCTCCTTTGTAAAACAGGCCTAATCGACTAACCTTTCTTTAGAGGACAGTCTGAAATCTAATGATTTTCTTTATGTCAAAAATCTAAGAACTTTGATATGTTGTGATGTGCTAGAAAGTATTTCTAAATGTGCATTGAGTTTTTTAATAAGCTTTGAGATAGGAATGTAACTACTCGATTCAATGGTTGATAGACCTACTAGAGGAATATGATATTGTTTGATCAAAACAAAGATGTTTGTTTAAACAGTGGAAAGGATGATATTGAGTGCTTGGTTACTATCAAACTAATGATACGATTGATGTTACTAAATTTGGTTAAGGTGTATGAGACAAGTTTGGTGACTTTGATGGTTGGATGGGTGAGTATTATGAAGCCTTTTGAGCAAATTGGTGATTAACCACAAGATGATAATCAAGATTCTATTGTAGCAGGAGTTTGTAAACTGTAAATAGACTATTGCAGTCAAAATATGGTGAGTACAGTGCTTGATAATGGACTGATAACAGTGAGTTATGGTTTAGTTGATTTGTTGCCTTAGTGAATAAATGAAAGGATGAATTGTTCAAGTGTCAATAATCAAGTTTATGTTGTTTTATGGTGGCTGAGAATGATGTGAATCTAATTGATTAAGTCAAAGTTTTCTAATATGCTTTTTGCTTTGAATGGGTCAATTGGAATACTGATTAGTGGAATGATGAATGATGGCCTATGGAATGGCTAAGAGAATTTGAGTGGATTTTGGTTGAATGAAAAGTAGATTTCTAATGAAATTATATTTGATCTTCTCCTGATTCTATTTGGGATTGAAATCCCTTGAAGAAATGATGTTGATGGTGTTTGTTGGATGCTCTACATCAGATGTACCTTGATGATTGAGTGTTTTGATATGATGCTTTGCATCACTAACTGCCTTGTCTATGCTATTGCTTACTATTATGGTTTCATAGATTTTTTCCAAACATCCATAGTTTGTCTTGCTGGTGCACCTTTGCAAGCACATGCCTCCATGTGAAGTAATTGCATTGTGCTGCTTATGTTGACTTTCTAAACAACTATATTGTACAGTTGAAATTTTGTCATCTATCAACATCTAGTTATTAGTTATGGAATTTGAAGTAATGCTTTGAGTTTGAAATGATGTAATGCAACATAACCAACAATATGAATATAAACTACACAAATCTATTAAGTAGAATTCATTAGTTAAGTTCTCTTTATTCTATTACCTGTACGTTTGAGTAAATCCACTGGCACTAGGAGGTGTTTGCTTGAAACCTCCAACATTAGCCTGTTCAACATCCAAAATCACATATTAAAATACCATTCATAAAACAATGCTATTAACATGTAATAGATTTATAATTGTTTACTAGTTACATACCCCATCGATAGGTGTACTACAAAAATGAGTAGGTGGAGGACCAGTGTATCCAGTCTCAACACGTGACCCTGCAATTTTATTAAAATAATAAAACTAAATTAGTTAATCTTGCATTTCAGAATCAAAATTTAATAAATTAAATTCAATGAACATGTTGACTTTTACCGACTATCAATGCCATATGCATGATGAAAATGTCACCATCCTCTCCATCCCCAGATGCTACAACCGCATTACCCCGAGTGTCTCATTGGAACAAGTTGCCCCAAGATTGACACATGGTTTCGAAGGCCACCACCAAGACTCCCCTAGATGCACTATAGAATAGGGCTAGTATGATGGATGACACTTAGGTTCAAAGTGTTGATCACCTACAATGTCTCTACGCCGACACTCTCTTCACAACGAAGTGCATAACAATGTGTCATTAGGCTACTCCAGCTGAGAGGTCATCTCCGTCACAGATCCTAATTGCACCGCCTATCCCCGAAGTCAACTCCCCCACCTCTCCCCTAGAAGTCCCTCATATCAAAATAATTTAGGATTTTGTTCAAATGAACTCAGTATAGTTTCCTAAAGAAATATTGGGACTTCACAATTGTTGCATGGTGGGTAATCAAAGACCAAGTACCACCTATCATAAAAATGATTCCTAATCTCTTGGTGGTGGCACCAATGAATAGGAAACCTCTTCATATTGAGGCTAAGATTTTGATTTATTCTAGGGTTAGTGAATAAAGAGCACAAATCACCTTTAGTAATTTTTAAATCTTTTACTTGTTTATATGATAGTTTATCTACATAATATGCCCTAGCTGCCCGCCTCCTATCTTGCCATCCCGTTATTTGTTGGGTTATTGAATCTACATTTTTTAACATATCTTTCATTGAATTTGCTAGGGTCATTCTTTCAGTGGTTGAAGCATTTGGATCACTCAACCTATTGATAAGATCCTCAATTTGTTTTTTTTTGTTCTCAATTTCACTCCTCAAATTTTGTTGAGTGTCAGGAGGGTGTTGAGTGATTGGTGGGGGGGGTTGATTTTGTTGTTGAGGATTTTCCTGTTCTTCTTGTTGAGTGTTTTGAGGATTTGTAGGATCATTTGCATCTCCTACAATTTTTTTTAAAAAATCAAATCTAACCTAAAACAAACAAAATCAACTTGAAACTAAGAAATTCAAAACAAATAGCAAACAACACTTACCTCCCACACCTCTTCGTCATCGTGGTGCCATCTTTGCAAAGAAAAAACAATTGTTGTTGATGAATTTTGTAGAATGCCTCCTCCTAGAACGCGAGTGTGAAAATGAGGGTTTTTGGCCGCGGGCATAGCAGAAAAATAGACAACAGAAAATGAATCACTTTCACTTTTTTTTTGCTTTTAAAATGACATAATGCGAGCACGTTATGTCATTTTCAATTTTTTTTTGGAATTGGCCACAAAAGTGTAACCCAACTTAATGCACCCACCCCTAACATTTTAGTTAAAAATATGTCAGTTATGTCAATCGGGTAGTGTCCAAAGGTTGTATGCAATAGAATATATTTTGGCCATCTCTCCTAGTAATCTATTTTATGAATTTTTGAAATGTTTAAAAATAGAAATTAAACTAGAAAGCATGAAATTGGTTAAGCTAGAAAGACTCAAATTCCTATTCTAGAAAGCATGTAAATTATCTAAGAATCGACACTTGCGGTTAAACTATGAAATTCAAACAAAGATGACTAAATGTTAATGATTAACTACTAATTGAAGGTACATTTAATGACTTATAATTAACAACAAGAGTGGTTGCTCCAAAATTTCTAAGCTAATGGAAGTTAATGATCATAAACCTAAAATTATGACCTGTAGGAACACAAAATAATGTTTATCTACATGCAACATGCATAAAATGGAAATAATAACATTAATAATAAAAATAATGATCTATCCTATGAAATCCATCGAGTGGCCAGCTCTCAAGCGTTCCTACGATTAACTCAAATCACATGTGGAACTCTCACAACTTCAAGGTAATCCATTCATAACATTTCCATTACTCAAAACTAAATTACTCATAATATGACTAGCAACATTTATTTATTCATATCATAAAAGTGTAACATCACAGATAACATAACTGAATAGTATTCAGAATATATCATAACAACATATTCTTGTTTCTGGTAGTTACACATATATCTACTGCTCTATACAAAATCCTAGTTTTCAGATGGCAAGAAAACACCATTGAAAAAGTCTTAAAATAGAATTATAACTAACCAGCTAACTAATGTTCATGACATAAAACATAATAAGGGCTCTAAGTGGAGTCGTAAAGTTTTAAACAAAAAATTATCAGAAAGCTTTAAAAATCGTTCCACTATGCATGCCTAAATTTCTAGTACCCAAATTTTTGATGCTCTAACTTCAACCATTTGAAGTCCACTCCATTCATTGGTCGTGCGTAAGTCTTATAAAATGACTTAAAGTCTATACCATTATATCAACACTAGTTAGCTAATTTCAATCAATTTGAGTAATAAAGATTTATACATCATTTTATAAAAAGTAGACAATTATTGCTCCTAAAAATAAACAATTGGCGTGACTAGAGTGATTGGTAAGAACAAAGAAGGATATTTAGCTTATTATAATCATGAGGTTATTTATACCTCATCAACTGTGATGTGGATTTAATGCCTAATTTGGAATGAGACTACAAATGCATTCTATTGCAAGCTTCCTTGCTTCTATGGATATTCTTTTTCCTTTTCTATACTACCTACCATTTGTTGACTTTATTTACATCCTGTGTGAGAATCTAGGTTGGGGTACTCTCATCCCCCAAGATATGGGACCCCTTGTTAATCATCGAGGGATCCGTAGACTATTTGGCCTTTGGGTTAATAGCTGCTTTGTAAGAGGTCTCTTGGATAAAGTCATTGTTGGGTTTTGAGTGATCCAGGCTGCTTGAAGCAACTTGTTGGAGAGGCTTTTGATCCACCATTGATTCTAAAGAAAGTTTTGCTTCCTATAAATCCTTCTTTTTCTTTGTGTCATATTTTGGGAGGACTCATGCCTATTGGAGGTACTATCAACATTGTAGTGTTTGGGAGATGCATTTTTCCACCAAGAGGCTTCCCACATTGATTGAGTTTTGATGTTTGGGAAATATTATGCAATATTCCTTGTTTTAAATAACATCTCTTGCAATAGAAAGATAAACCTTCGTAGTCCAAGGGTTGCATCTAACCTTGACCGTTGGCATTTAGAATTATTTTGATTGATAGACCTTTGATAGTATCTCTAGTTCCACCAAAATCCATGCAAAAACATATAAAAATCAGAAATATATACATATTTGCAGCAGTAATTAAGTTCAGAATACACCACCATATTAATAGTCAAATAACATAGCAAAAATACACCACCACTTTATACTCAAAAGTCAAATGTCATGATATAGAATTATAAATTAAAGTTTACAATCAGCCATTAATAATTATTAATTATTGATCATTGATCAATCTGAATCATATGGGTCATCAAAAAAAGCAGCATCATCAGCATCATTAGATGCTAAAATTTGTGTAGAACCACAAATAGCATTAGTGGCACTCGCACAAGCACTGCCACTAGCACTAACACTACCGCTCTCATGCTCAGTAGTAGCTGCTTCAGGTTGATAGTCATCATCAATATCAAGTGCAGCTAAGTGACTTGTGGAAGCATCCAAGTCAAGCTACTCTAGCTCAATATCCCACCTCCTTGTGTCTCCTTCTTTGTAAGAACTATGTTTGTGTGTAAGGAGGCGCCAGTTTGAATGCACATACACCAAGTCCTCAGCCTTTTTTGAATGTAGCCTATTGCGTTTTATTGAGTGGATGAAGGAGTATGTGCTCCAATTCCTCTCAGAATAGGATGAACTAGCAACCTATTAAGACCAAATTAAATTAGTAAATAGTTAAGAGTTACAAAAATTAACTAAACAAAATTATTAATTAAAATTTAAAATTAAAATTACAAATATAAATTATAAAACTTACTTGGGATAAAACTTTTATTGCAATAGGTTGGAGGTGCATGTATTCTTACCCATGGAAGTACCACCAACTATGAGCAGCCACCCTACACTTGTCTCGAAGAGCATCCATATTCTGATCAACACTCCCAGAGCATGCAAAAGCCATAAACTCAGCCCTCACTCGATCATGTTGGTCACGATCACTGAAGATTCTACGAATTGCTGCCTTGTACCCTTGGGCCACTTCACCATCCCTATATGGAGCAACTCTTGATGAAGTAGAAAGTATCTCAGGGCTATAATATTTGGGACTCAATGCAAAAGCGAGAAGATGCAAGGGAGTGGTCATTTTGTTCCATCTATCAACCATGATTTCCTGTAGCTCTTTGAAGAATTTTTCTTTAGGATCTTCCTCTTTTGCATTGATGATGGATCTCATCTTCTCACTCATTGAGTCGATACCATCATATACTTCGCCCAAACAAGGTCTATCCAAGTCAGTGTAACGGATCATGCTCAGTATGGGCTCAGTGAAACTGACGAGATACTCAACACGATCCCACCAACCATCATCTAGGACCCTTTGCTTGATCCTATTTGCCCTTCCATTGCTAGATTGCCTCCATACAACCCAATTAGGGCTGATTACCATGGCACATAGTGCCTCACGAACCTTTATAAGTCGTCTCAACACAATTGTGTTGGAGGCAAAACGAGTCTCGGCAACTTGTTTGAAAATCAAAATTAAAATTAAAATATAATTTAAATATAAAAATCAAAATTTAAAAATTAAAATTAAAAGAAAATTCAAAAATTTAAAAATATTGAGAATTAACTTACCTTCAACAACTCCAATTTAGAGAATTGTCTAAACATTCCTTGCATCATATGGTGGTTGGTGACAAACATTTGGATGTCTTCGCCCTCCGCATACACCTGTTTGATCCATTCAATTTTGGATCCAATTTTTTGTAGCATTAGATTGAGGGAGTGGACAGCACAAGGTGTCCAAAAAATGTGTGGATACTTCTCAACCAATAACCCAGCAGCCCTACAATTTTTGGCATTGTCGGTTACAACTTGCACAACATTTTGATGGCCCACTTCTTCAATAGCTTGGCAAAGGATGTCAGCAATAAATGGACCATCTTTCACCTATCCTTCACAATCCACTACTCTCAAAAACATTGCCCCTTTAGGGGACACAGCAATAACATTGATCAATGGGCGATTTCTTGCATCTTTCCATCCATCAGAAACTATGGTCACCCCTGTTTCGATCCACGAATCCCTTATGGGCTTCAAAGAGTCTGCTACATGTTTCACCTCTTTCTCCAATAAGGTGCAATGCACCTTCTCAAAACCTGGGCCCTTATACCCCTTTGGAGCCTCATTAATAGATTTCACCATTTTTTGCCAATATGGTGAACGAACAACATTGAATGCCAATCCATTGGCATAGACACATCTTGCTATGTCTTGATCAGCAATCTCTCTTGCCTCATTTTGAAATGAAGCTTCCAACGGTCCCTTAGATCTTTTATTTGAAGAGGGCATGGTTTGCTCTCGAGGGATGTCCATAAATGGATGGCTTTCTATAGGTGGAAAATAAGAAGGTGGTGTAGGGGGTTTCATGGATCGAGATCCCTTCTTCAAAGGATGGCTTGTTTTACCACTGGTTGTTTTTTGGTCTGCCTTTTCTTGCTCAGCAATATATTTCAACACTATATCTTTTGGAATGCCTTCGTTGTTTTCACCTGGACAATTTTTGATGCCTGTTTCAGGGATCCCGCACAAGTGCCCTTTTACTCGACTGTATGAGCTCGAATATTGAACATTGCAATGACTACAAATCCAAATATATCCTCCACCACCTGGAAGTTGCTGAACCATTTCTACATATTTCCAAAGGGGAGAGGCTGGGTTTATTTTGAAATGAGATTGGATTGAGCCTGAGGAGGTACCGGTTGCCATTGTAATACGGAATAGTGAATACCTAAGGCACAACATATTGAAATTTTGGTATTGATTCATTGAATTTGAAAGTAAAAGACTTAATTAATTTCAAAAAAATGAAAAAATTGAACATGTGTTATAGACATTTAGAGGAATGAAAAGTAAAACAAAACAAGAACTAAAAAACAAAACAAAAGAATTGAAGTTCACTTGTGAAAAAAATGTAAAAAAAATAATCAAAAACTTCAAAGAACCTACCTCTTTTGAAGAAATCTTGCTCTACGATCTTCTTAGCAACGAATAGACACTTGCAAGTGCTTAGGAATAGCACAACAATCAACTTTGAACAATCTATGATCAGCCTTCAAGTCTATTCCAGCTTGTGCAAGCAAAAGAGAAAGTTCAGCAATGGAGGCAAAAAAAAAAAATTTCTCATTCACAAATTGGTAAATGAGTTTCACTTTACCTATTTCATGTTTTTGAGGCAAGTATTAGGGTTAGAATTAATAAAAAAATCCCTAAAAGTCAAAAACGAGTCAAAAAAGTCATTAAAAAATGATTTTTTTTGGAAAAACGTGCCTGGGCGTGGAATAGAACCCGAGTTCGAACCGGGTTCAAAAATTTAGAACCCTGTCTGGACCCACAGTCATGGGTCCGGACCCTGGCCGAACCCACAGTCCAAAATATGGACCCAAGGCGAATTTCTTCGAACCGGACCCGACTCGAACCCAAATTGAACCCAGGGCCTTCAGTAGCGAATCCGGTAACATAGTTAAAAACCATTGTGATAATGAATAAAGTAAATTTGAAAATTCAAAAACCCCTTTTTAGCAAATTATTTGGCACTTAAATTCTGTTAAGTGCAATAATTAGGCAGTGTCGCCCAAGATTTTGAGAGAATTGGCATTTTTAATTCATATGTTATTCTGCTTTGAATTTATAGAGAATCTAATTTATTTTGAAGGTTTTAAATTCACTGATCATTCTCAGTTTTTGTTGATTTTCTTTACCAAGTCCGAGTCTGAGCTTGAAATGTGCTTGGTGAGTCCAAGCTAAATTGGAGTCTTAGAACTATGATATATAGCCATGGCTTTTAGTAGGACTTTTATTGCATCCCTGTGGGAATCCTAACTAGTTTCATAGCTTTTACTGTGACCTTTATTGCATTTGGATGACAATTCTAACTGGAAGATTCACATGGTTGACAATGACAAACCTGATATTTGTCCAAGAATAGAAATGACCATGTTGACTAAGGGAGGGGAATTTAATCTCCTAAGGCCAAACAAGCTCTTAGAAATGAGCCCTAAAATTATTCATTGTGCTCTGAATATGAAGAGGAATTCTTAGATAAAGCGAGGGCTATACTGTCATGCCCCCCCCGCAAGTCCAAAATAGTTCACTCATCTGAAGCCCTCTAAGATCATTGATCAACCAGTGATAGAGGGGTTTAGTGGAGATCGATTCTATAAAGGATAATATTAATAAGTATTAATTATCCTTTATAGATAGTCGCGAATACTCAAAGTAGCAGCAAGGGACGTGTCTAGAACAAAGAGGCATAGCATGATGAGAAGACACATTTTGCTGAGGAGGCATAGCAAGAAAGAAAAGTCACGACTCATTAAAGAAACATGACCCCCGCCATCCTAAGGATATACAAGGAAATCGATTGTCAATAACAAGGAGGCATTGATGATTAGATGGATATACCTGGGTAAACATCAGTAAGCACAACAACTATAAAAAGGACTCGTGCAATTCGAGCGCAGGAGACCATCTTAATAGGAATATATATATCATCAAAAGGATATCGAATCTAATTCACAGTCAGGTGTATTTCTGCCATTTATTGTATTACCTCTATAAGTATAGTCTTGCATAAGGAAGGCATCTTAAATGTATTTCTGCACACAATCACTTATCGATGTATGCATATTACTTATAAGATAAAAAAGTAGGATTTCGATGTTTAAAAACAAAATTATGTTAACTGTTTGAAACCCATTTTGCGGAAGGGCCTGAGGTGTAGTGGTAGAGGCCAGAAGCCCACTTACAACCTCCACCCAACTCCTCACGAGGGTAGGGCCTGAGCTGTAGTGGTAGGAGCCAAGAGAGCCCACTTGTGACCTCCGCCCGATGACAAGTGTCTTTTGGATTTGGGGGCATGATGGGGAAAGTAGGTACAAGTTGCCAAGGGAGAGGGTTGTGGTATACACCCTCTTAGGCTTGGCATATGGCTTCGGGTGGACCCACCATGTTCCCTCTCCCAACTTCCAAAATTGTTGCATTATTGATAATCTGTGAATGTGATACAATTATCTAATCCTAACAAATATATATATACATACATTTTGCGAATGTGGTTCATGTGATGAATGCAGGACTCAATCTAGAATTACATCATTAAAGAGGCATTTATTTGAGAAGGTGAAAGTCCTAACCCTAAATTGTTGTAATTGGTAACCAACAGGGGAAGTCTAGGGCAGATCGAGATAAGGACATTACATATACCGAGCTCTACCGTTATTGTTGGATTCTAGTCAGCTGAAGTTCACTTGATACAATTAGGACTAGGAAATGTTTATTCTCTCTAACTAACGAGGACTTCTAGATGAGTACTTAGCACAAGTAGGTTAGATTTATATGGGTCTCTTAGCTGGCGTTCTAACTCTAAATGTGCAAAATGAGGTTTATTTTTTGTGATTTTTATCCTTCAGCTGGGTGCAGATTTCATGACTATTATTAGTGTGTAAAGCTACTAATGATAGGCATTGGTTTTAGGTTATTTTTAGGCGCAGATGTAATAACACTGCCATGCAAGCTCCAAAATTGTGAAGATGTCAGAGACTCAAAGAAATAAAAATAGAAAGAAAGGCATGAGTGATGTGGAAAATGTTTAGGGTGTCTGTCTAACACGAGCTCATGCATGTAGTATCACAATTATCTATGCTATGTGGATGCCATGTAAGCCTTTATTAAAACATGAAAAAGGTGATTTGCACTCAATTTCTACCTAAAAGCTTGAATATTTTGCCCATGCATCCCAATTTTCCAAGAGAGCAGAGGGAGTCCCACCTTGGCTTTCTTACTATGATGATCTGTTGATGTGTTTTTCGTGACTGCACCAACGCAGAATAAAGTTGCCAATGGCTTCCCTATTCTCTCTTGATCAAAGTATTCCGCACGCTAAGATTGCAAGAAAGTTCATGCGTTCAACTCCAAGGTTCTTTCAATGCGAATAGGCTTAGTTTGGCTTGATGTGATTTGCTGGTATTTCAAGGGGACCTACGGAATTGTTCAGCAGTGGAGAAAGGAATTCAAATGCTCGAATGATTTGTCTATGGAGTTCGGTTTTCCTATTCTAACCGGAAAGTACTGAATGAAATGGGGTAGGGTTTAGAAAGTCTAAATCTATTCTAAGGCATGGGACATGGCGATCAATCTTCACAAGCTTCAACCAGGCTCTGCTTTGCCTCGCTTCGGACAGCCTCCACAGAACCGGTGCAATCTTCAAAGGAGTAGCTCCAGGTGTTCAGATCACAACTTAGCATGAAAATACCATCACGACGACACATATAAACATACAAATCATGATCGAAGTTAAGTACATGATATTCCAGTTGACCACACAAGGCGCGTTCACCATCAGCGAACACACTAGTGGTATGGATAGACGAAGTTTGCTCAAATTGAAGACCACATTCCACAACTAACATCTACTTGCATGAAATGAAACTTATTCTACTTTAAGTCACTACTTGAATCAGAAGGACGAAGAAACCTTGCTAGCTACTCACAACAAAGACGAAATTCACCATCAATGAAAAACTCTTTTATTGAGAGAGTGTTCACAACAATTTCTTACAAAGTTTTCAAAGGGAAAACTTTCCCTCTTCTTCAAACTACACTATCGATCTATGCTAAGTTACTCTAAACTATCACCTAGTTGTCTCTCTACTCCGACTTCTACTCTAATCCTACTGTCTAATGAGATACAAATGAGGGGGACTCCCCCTTTTATATAGCTAGCCAAGTCCCAAAAGACGGCTAGGGTTACAATCAATAGAGTGGCCAGAATTGTGCCACCTCAGCCCTAAACAAGATTTGCCCTAAAAACCGCCACCAAGAGGAGTGGGGTAATAAATGAGCCACAATGCAGAGCATCCTTCTAGAAGATTCCATCTTTGAAACGCGTTCACACTGTTCTCGATCTTCACGCTCTGTTGATCGCTTGGAGGAGGGTAACTGCTCTTGATTTGCTCAACCTTCCATTCTTGAGTTTTGAAAACATTTCATCTTTGTTACTTGAGCCTCAACACTTAGCCACTTTTCTTTTTTGCAACTTTCTCTTCATGTGAAACTTATAACTTTATATTCCTCTGAAGGTTGTAATATCATCGTGCTTCACCTCTTCAAGTCATTGTGCTCTGGATTCAACATTTCTCCTGCAAAACAAGCAAGGAGAGGAGAATTAGAAAATTTCATGATATAAATTCAACTTACTTACCAGGATTCTCGCGCTTTAACTTCCAAGAGTTCATCGTTTTCCTAGCCAACTTTTGCCTTCTTCATGATTCTCCAACATCTTGACTTCAACTATATTCCCCTTTACTTTCCAACTGAGGTGTTCGCAATTTTGATCTCATTCATCTCTAGCTCAGGAAAACTATCTTCACGAAGAGCTTGGGCAAATTCACCTAGGCAATTCCTTTCAAATCCGTCATCTAGAGAATTTCACCTTGAAAACACATTTTCTTCACATTTGCCTTAGAAAAATTTTAAATTTCCCTTAGGAAAATTTATCAACCTGGTGCCCATTTGAAATCTTTATCACAGAATCCTCGGCAAGCTGTGGAAGACCTTAAAATCCATTCCTCAACAGAAATCATTAATACCCAGAAGAGAATTTCCATCAGAACACGTCGAATCCATGGGTACCCAACGAACAGGTTCATTTAATTTTTTGAATTTTGAACCTTAGAAAATTATTTCCCTGTGAAATTTAAATCCGTTCTTCATCTGTGATCGTCCTGTTGCTCTAACTTGAGAAATTTTATCAACCCTGTGTCGGCATTCTTCATCTGACTTCACCTCTGACAATTCACTCGGACTTGGGGAAAATTTTATCTCCTTCACGTCTAGGCATATTTAAGGAAGAAAATATTTTGTGTCTTAGATAAAATTTTTAAATCATTTTGAAAATTTTGCCTTAGGAATTTTATTCGACTTCATTCAATTTGCCGTGGTGAGAAAGTTTCATTAACTTCACTTAGAAAATTTCTTGAAAGCACATATCATGGAGAATATTTTATTTACCACCTAATGTCTTGGGCGCATTTGATACTTGCTAAAAAAAACTTGTCCTTTTCTTGCTGAAGTGAGGGCGCATTTTTCACTTGCTAAAGGATAAACACCTTTTTATCTTTGACCCCCTTTTGACTCCCTTCCAGCATGGGTGCGCATTCTTCTTCCAACCTTTTTGGACGCATACATGCTGAGATGGGCCCACTCCCAAGGCGTTGGAAGCTCCTTTGTCTTCATTTGGCGCATTCTTGGTAAACTTTATGGGAGCATGTTAGAGCGCAGAATCAGTAATTGGGCCGAAAAGGAAGGTAAAAGGGCAAAGGGGCAGGCTGGTTTCAGACCAAGGCATTCTACCATAGATCACTGCATCACGCTTAGGCACTTAATTGAGAAAGTTTGGGACACTCAAGGGGCTGAAGCTTTTTGTTGTTTCGTTGATTTCAAAAAGGCCTTTGACACGGTACCTAGGGACAAATTGTGGAACAGAATGAAGGAACTTGGTATTCCTGATGAACTTAGAGCAGCAGTCCATAAACTTTATGAGAAAGTTAGCACTAAAATTAGAACAAAAGATGGTATGTTTGAATGCTTTGGTAGCGACATCGGGGTCAAACAGGGTTGTCCACTATCTCCCACTCTATTTGGATTATATATTGATAAGCTTGAAGAATGGTTAAACAAAACTGATGGGGAGGGTATTCAACTAGCTAGTTATGTGGTGAAGTTACTTTTATATGCGGACGATCTTATCTTAATTGCAAAATCTGCTCCGGGTTTGAGAGGTCATTTAAAGGCTCTCAAGCTCTTTTTCCAAGAGGTCGGTATGCAAGTTAACACCAGCAAAACCAAAATCATGATTTTTTCTTTGAAAAGGAAGAAGCAGCAGTTTAATTTCATCTTTGAGGGCAGCCCTTTGGAGGTGGTGGAAGAATACAAATATCTAGGGATTGATTTCCATAATAGGCTCAGCTGGGAGACTTGCAGGGCAAAAAGGATTCAGGGTGGCTGGAAGGCGTCTTATCTACTACAAAACAGATGTAGGAAAGCAAAGTTATGGGATTGGAAATCCAAGAAAACCCTTTTTGGTTTGTTGGTGGCACCGGTTGTCCTCTATGGTTGTGAGGTTTGGGGGGGTAGCATGTCAAACCACAAGTGGAGGCAAGTTGAAAGAATTCAAAAACATTTGATCACTACTAACATCAAAGTCAAATCTTCGGTTCCGTATGAGATTCTCTTGGCTGAAACTGGTATGTTCCCGTTGGAGGCATCTGCTGTCATCCGGTTAATAAGTTATTTAAAAAAAGTTGAGAACATGGATTTGCACCGCTGGCCCAAAATGGTTGTTGGGGAGGAGCTAAACCGTAGAAAGAAGACTTGGATGAAGCAAAATAGCAAGTGGTTGAACAAATGGAACATTAAACTACATGAGTGCCCCAACACTAATGCTGAGATAAAAAAGTTTGTGCTAGAAAAGTTTAGGTCTACTATGTGGACTAAGCAGGTTGGCCGTAAAAAGTCACATTATATCCAGGTGTTCAACCCCACGTGGGAGCATGATGAGAAAGACTATTTAAGGGTTACAATTAAAGGCAAGGCTAGGCTTTTGGTCGCTCAAATAAGAACCGGGTCACACCATCTTAGATGCGAGACAGGTAGGTGGGCTGTTCCCAAGGAGGCTTGGGAGCAACGAACCTGTATTTTTTGCAACAAAGGGACTGTCGAGACTGAATGGCACTTCATGATTGAGTGTGCTGCTTATGATGATATCCGTATCCAATATGAAGACATTTTGAAGGTGGACAATCTAAATGAGCTTTTTAGGGAAACTAAGCTCCTCAAAACTGCTAGCTTTCTGATCAAGATCTATAATAGAAGGGCTGATATGGAAAAGAAATTGAAAATGGTTAAAGTTTCGGTGCTTGGTCCCATAGACTGATGGTCTCGTGGACGTCATTAAAAACCATTCATTCATTCATTCATTCATTCAAAAGGTCTCAATGCCACTTGTCTATTTCTTCATGCACACGCCTTGTCTTTGCTTTAACTCTTCCTCCTTGCATGGGCGCAAATCAATGGGGTTGCTTTCATTAGAAATGACTTAGAATATTTTTTTATCTCCCCACAAGTCAAAGGCGCAGTTGTGCTTTGAATTTGAAAAACTTAGAATACTCTCTGACTTCCTCTCATTTCAAGGTGCACTTTGCTATGCCTCCTTTCAATTTAAGGCACTTAGAATATTTTTAGCTCACCATCATAAGCATAGGCGCATATTGGAGGGTCACCTTCCATTTTTTGATTTTCATGATTTAGTCAACTTTCAAGTGAGCTCCAAGCCTAGGCGCAAATAAGACCATGAGCATTCACTTTAACACTTAGGAAATTTTCAACTCACTCTTCAGGCGCATTTGCAAAGGGCTATGATATTTAATTTTAGATCTGAAAAGAATGGTCGAGCTTTCTTCCCTCCTCCCAGGCACAAATTACAAGGGAAGCTTCCAGCTTTGTTTTAGGCGTGCAGCTTTCAGCTTTAGCCAAATTTGAATTCATCTTCTCAAGGCGCATTTCAGACATTGTGTTTTCATTTCAATACTCAGGCGAACTTGCAGAGAAGGGCGCATATTCCATGTGCAACTTTCAATTCCAATATTCAGGCGCAAACCTCATGGGGAGCATCCAATTTGGGGCGCACTTCAGTGTGTCAAGTTTTAGATTTTGAACGCCTTGAAAAAATTTCAAACTCCTCTTCAGGCGCATTTGACACTGGCGACCTTTAATTTCATCATTGGCGCAAATCATCTCCTGTAATTTGAGTTTTTTTCCTGGGCGCATTTGGCAGGTGGGACTTAACATTTAGGCGAATCTTCAAACTCTTTAGGCGCAAGTGATAGGTCTTACTTTTAGTTTGATCACCTTAGGCGCACTTCATATGTGCAACTTTCAATTTCGACATTCATTTAGAGTGGCGCGCATATACCACCTGGTGTTTTTAATTTGATTGCCTTAGCCATTTTTCAAGACTTGAACTTCAAGGGTGCATATCACATGCTGAGCATCAATGTTAATGCCTTAGGCGGATTTTTTCACACTTCAACATCCTTGGGCGCAAATGGAGGGGGTCAACATTCACTTTGACACTTAGTAAAAATTTCACTTTCAACACCTTTACACACTTAGGCGCCTCTGACCCTTGGAGGTTCCAGTTACAAACACTTAGAAACTTTTATCAACATCTTTGCAGACTCAGGCGCATTTGACATGTGCAACATCCAATTTTGACTTAGGCGCATATGAGGGTCCTCTCTTTCATTTCTATGCCTTAGCATATTTCAGCCTTTTCCAAAGTCCAAGCGCAAATGATGTGTTACACTTCCAGTTGGGGGCGCATTTGGACCCATGAGCTTTCAATTCATGACTTAGGAAATTTTTACCTTCCTCATGTTGCTTTCAAGGGCGCATTTAACACTAGCAACTTCCATTTTGAAGAGGGTTCCTTAGAAAAATTTAGAGATTCCTTGCAAAATGGGGCGCATTTTACATATCAAACTTTTAATTTATGTCTTGGGCGCATATGGCAGGTTGAACATCCAATTTCAATGCCTTAGAAAATTTTCCCAAGTCTGGAAAGGGGGTGCATTTCTCACATGGTGCTTTCAATATTTTATGCCTTAGCATTTTTCAAGACCTTGGGCGCATTTAATATATCCTCCTTCAGGGCGCATATTACATGTGCAACTTTCAGTTTGAACACTCAGTGAAATTTCAAGCCCAAGGGCGCCCTTGCCCCATGCTATTTCTGGTTTTCCAGACTTAGTCATTTTTCTGCTTCTGTTCAGCTTCTCAAGGTGGATTTCAATGCTAGATTCCCAATTTTATCCGTTCTAGTGAATTTTATGCCCTTCGCCAGATTTAGGTTGATTTTTCTCTATTAACCCTAATTTGCCCCGTGCTTCTATTTTTAGAAAGTTCTCTGAGTTTTGCGCCGTCAACTGAATTTTGACCTTGGAAAGCCTGATTTTTACCCTACTCTGAATTTCAACTGATTTATGATGTCGATGCTTGATCCCTGTTTGCACCTGCTATTTTTAGCAACCTGCTAAAAATAGAAACTGCTTAGAAAGTCTTCAAATTTCACGTGTTGAATGCTTGAAACATGGTGATCGTGACTGGATGTTGTTCTTGCATGGTTGTCGTGCTCTGCCCTTGATTTTAGGAAACCCTAATTTCTTTGCCCCGGCCTGCTAAAAATAGCAATTATCTGATTCTTCATTCTCTACAACTCTGTTCGTCTTGAAATTCGCGCCAAGGGTCCCTCATCACATGTTTGACTTATGTCTGCTGAGATTCGATGCTGACCTGCCAATTATACCTGTTTCTGAAGTGACTTACTATTTATAGTAAGTGCTCGTTTCTGAGGCTTCCTTAGCTCCGTTCGCTTTGAAATTTGGACAGTGTACCCGTTGATGAACTTGCATGTATGCGTCGCGCCTGCGATCAACTTTCTATTTATAGCCTGTGTCCAGAAAATCTTACTAAAAATAGTAAGTTTTCTGATTGCCTTCAAATTTTGTGAGCAGACTTCCTGAAAGATGCTGATCATGATGGATACTTCAGTTTTAGGGCACTTTGTCATTTGACTCCTCATTTTTAGCGCCCAAACTTGAAACCCTAATTTTGTGCATGCTGCTCAGATGAGCTCCGCTTGATCTCGTTTCAGTTGCATGATGATCAGTTTACAGTTTTGAAGTGTTGAGCAGCTACCTAAGTGGTACTTGCTAAAAATAGAAAGTGGCCAAAAAAGTGACCATCCAGCTGCTAGATGATTTCGCATGTCACACTGCCTGAAAAATCTCGAAAAACCCAGAAAAACCCAGAAAAATCTTCAACATGCAAGCACTGGCTAAAAATAGTAAGTTTCTGAAAATGATCAATTCCATTTGCATGTTACACCGTCGCGAAGCTCTTGGAAATCCCAGAAAGAATATGCCGACATGCATTGCAAAACTCTGCGTCTAAGCCCTGAAAATTGCCTCCAAAGACAGAACTGCTAAAAATAGCAAGTTGTCCATTTTAGTTCAAATTTAACCTGTGAGTAGCCTGATGTGCTCTGAACGCAGTGTGACTATCAGAATCTCAAAAGTGCTGACGAACTGCCTGCAATTTCACACTTACTAAAAATAGTAAGTACCTCAGAATCTGATGAAAATTTGCTAAAAGCCTGCTGGAAGCATACTAACAACAGTGTTAGTCTCAATTTTCAATTTATTCATCTCATTTGACTTTAAGTTGGCTGGAAAATTCAAAACCCTAATTTTTCGGACTTGGCCAAAATTTCAAGTTTAAACTTAATGACGGGCACAATCCCGGAAAGACAGATAGTAGAAAAGAGAGACAAACCAAAACGACTGAAAAGCAAAGCCAAAATTAGGGGGTCCCCATTTGCAATGGGGCGATGTGTGAGAAACGTCACAACATGATCCCACAAGAGTAGTAGCAATAGACAAAAATGTGGAACCTTGAATGACTATCACTTGACGAGAATTTTTTTTCCAATAGAAACATGGATGGTGCTACAAGGAAGGGGCCAACAATAAGGAAGGGGTCATTAGTAGAACTTCTATCCCCTGTGAACACCAATTTAGGGTTTAGGGCATCTTTTTGATGCTTAAAAATCAAACAAAATTGGTCTCAATGTGTTGAAAGTGATTTTTTTGCTAGGAATCACCCCAAAATTATCTCAATGGTGTTGGAATCATTTGGGTATACATAGGAATGATTCTAAACAAATTTGGCTAAAAACATTTGCCCCCTGGCTAAACCTAGAGGCAAATTGATTTCTATTCCGATTATAAAGTGAATCAAACCTATAATTCTCTAGGTTTTGAGCAATTCAACAACTTAGTTAAAACAACAAGGAAGCCTAAATGGCTTAGCCAAACTTTGCAAAGGCACATAAAGAAGAACGAGGATTGAAAAATTCTTCCAAAATAAGCCATCCACTTGTTGGTGCTCAAAGTTGTAAATCCCAAATCCCTAAAGTTGGATAGTCTCCCAAGTGCCAAGGGTGTCAAACCTAGGAAGAATACCACAAAACCTATATTCATGTTGGGCAACTAAAAACCAATTATTGAGGTGGGTAGGACCTCCTTCATTTTTGGCTTTGCTGAACCAATGGGTTTTCCATAAGGTATTGCAAAAAATATCGCCACAACAACTTAACACCAACATTGACACAAACCATACATAGTGCATAGTGCACCCCTACTTCAATTGTCACTTCTTGCCTATATGCGGGTTTGCAATACTCAAGGTCAAGCACCTTATTAGAGTAGATAATCTGCCATATAAATGTTGATGAATGTGTTTTGTGATAACCCCTTGTGATGTTATATACATTTAGACATGGTAGTTGGGACACACTAAAATAGATTAGACTAAAAAGATGTTTATATGAAGTTCTTTTGAGTGTGTTGGGATGATGGGGATGGGGAGAAGGAGCAAGTAGAAAAATAGTGCCTTTATCCAATTGGGCAAAAAAGTCTCTGAGTTCATACTAAACATGCAATAACTGAAGCCAAAGGTGATACCTTAATCAAGATACCACAAAAGACTATGTCATTCAAAATACACACATAAACTAGGTTCTACGCATACATTTGAAAATATGGTAGAGGCAAAAAATTTTGCACTCAATAACAATATGGTCATCTCATCTTTTTCTTCAATACACTTTACAAATTTATAGGATTCTTAAATCCTATTATTTAGGAACCAACTGAAATGAAATCCCTAAATATATTGAGTTGTTTTAACAACTCAATTACAAACAAACATTTCTACCTCTATTATAATAACCTATAAACAAACTCTAACAAATATTTAATTTTAATACTACGTGAGTTATTACTTTAACTCACACTCTATCCCATGTGAACACTAATTTCCAACAGCAACAAAGTCTCTGAGTTCATACTAAACATGCAATAACTAAAACCAAAGGTGATACCTTAATCAAGATACCACAAAAGACTGTCATTCAAAATACAAACATAAACTAGGTTCTATGCATACATTTGAAAAAAAGAAGATAGTTGTAGAATATTAAATGAGTATACTTAATAATCTATGAGCATGCTCGTACATTTCCTTGTTGTTCTTAGAAGATACCTTGCAAATTTACAAGGGTTTTCTATTACAAAAACAACACACAAAAAGTTAAAAGATTGCATAAAAATCTATTAAGAAATAAGGAGCAAAAACATCCTTAAATAGGATTACAAATATCTTATCCACAGAGGATAAGGATGAAAAATATCTTATCCACAAAGGATAAGGATGACAACTCATAGGATAAGATTGACAACCCATAAAGCAAAAAGGTAAATCTTTTCCATAGAGGATAAGGATGACAAATATCTTATCTACAAAGGATAAGGATGACAACTTATAGGAAAAATATCTAAAGTCAACATGACTTTATTAAAGAAGATTCCTAAAATCTATCTTAAAAGCTAATTGACCATTACAATATAAAACATTACTTTAATACCCTCCCTTAATGGTCATTCTACTAACTACACCAAGCTTATCTCGAAATTTTATAAATTTGTCTTGACTCAAGGACTTGGTAAGAATGTCTGCAGTCTGGTCCTTAGTTAGACAATACTGGAACGTCACTAATTCATCTTCTACAAGTTGCCTGATGAAATGACAATGAAGCTCCACAAGTTTGGTACGCTCGTGGGAGATTGGATTCTTGGCAAGCTTTATTACCCCTTGATTGTCACAAAACAAGGGTGAAGGCCCTCTTTGAGACATTTGCATGTCTGGAAGCACCCGCCGAAGCCATACTACCTCACATGCTGCTTTGTTGGTTCCTCGATACTCTTCATTGTCAAGGAAAAAGCTACTACTTGCTGCTTCTTACTTGTCCATGCGATTGCATCTGTACCAAGACTGAAGACATATCCAAAAGTAGATTTCTTGTCGTCAACAAAACCTGCCCGATCTGAATTTGTGAACCCAACCAACCTAGGATCTTTGTTTCTACTATACAAAATGCCAAATTCAAGTGTCTCTTTCACATATCTTAACACTCGCTTCGTTGCAACCCAATGTTTTGCTTTTGGGGCTGTCATAAAATGGGAAATGTAACTCACAGCATAAATCAAATCAAGTCTAGTGGTTGTAAGATAGATAAGGCTTCCCACTAGTTGCTTGAATGCTGACTCATTGATCACTTTTGAGTTAGTTTTGGCTGAAAGCTTTTGCCTTTTCTCCATAGGTGTAGATGAGATTTTGCAATCTGTCGTTCTAAACTTGTCTAGCAAACTTCGAGCATATTTAGATTGAGAAGTAAAAATACCACCATCTATCTGCCAAACCTCTACACCTAGGTAATAATGTAGTAGGCCTACGTTTGTCATGTCAAAAGCCTTACACAAATTACATTTGATTTCTTCAATCAAATGTGCCTCACTACTTGTAATGTTGATATCATCCACATAAATGATCAAAAGGATGATTTCATTGCCCATGCTTTTGACATATAAATTTGGATCTGAAGGACTTTGTTGGAATCCTTGTTGATCCAAATACCTATCAATCTTTATGTACCATGCCCTAGGTGCTTGTTTTAGGCCATAAAGAGCCTTTGTTAGTTTGCATACCTAATGCTCCTTTCTTGCAACCTGAAAACCTTGAGGTTGAGTCATTTAAACTTCTTCCTTTAAGTCACCATTGAGGAAGGCACTCTTCACGTCCATTTGATGGACTTTCCAACCAAATTTGCTGCCATGGCTAGAACTAACTAGATGGTGCTCATCTTTGCTGTAGGAGCAAAGATTTCCTCATAATCAATACCTTCTCTCCACGAGAAAGCTTTAGCCACCAACTGTGCTTTGTACTTTTCAAGTGTACCATCAACTTTGTACTTGAGTTTGTACACCCATTTGCAGCCAATGGGTTTCTTCCCTGGTGAAAGATTTGAAAGAACCCAAGTCTTATTTTTCAGAAGACTTTGATGTTCAGTTTCCATGGCTTTTTCCCATTCAGGTTTATCGGTTTCCTCTTAGACCATTCTTCCTTTGAGGTCTAATGTTTCACCACCTGTGTGGGAGACCTATTGAGCAAATAAACTGCAGGATATATTGCCTCAACCCAAAATTTCTTGGGAACATTCTTGTTCTCCATCATACATCGAGCCATCTCTGTGATAGTACAATCTTGGCTCTCAACTACTCCATTTAGTTGTGGAGTGTAGGGTGTGGTAAATTGTCTTTTGATGTCATGTTTAGCACAAAATTTGTGGATTTCTTTAGAATAGAATTCATGTCCATTATCAGATCTAAGAGTGGTTATGGCACAACCAAACTCTTTTTCTACTAAGGCCTTGAAATTTTGAAACTCATAAAACACCTCGGATTTTAATTTTAGAAAATATACCCACAATTTCTAAAATCATCCACAAGCAAAAGAAAATATACCCACAATTGGTCCACAAAGGTTTGCATGAACCAGTTGTAGGACTCTCTTGGCTGTTTAAGCTTGTCCATCATCAAAGGGTGTTCTATGTTGCTTCCCAGCTTGGTAAGCCCCACACACACCTTGTATCTATTGCTGAATGTCAAGAATGCCATCTACCAAGTTCTTTCAGGCCAATTGAGAGAGGTAGGACAAATTGAGGTGTCCATATTGTTGATGCCAAAGACTAGTAATGACTGATGCACTCTTGGCTGCCAATGCATATTCCTTGACCTATCCATTTTCAACTAATCTATACAATCCATGATATTCTATACCAAAAGCAATAGTTTTCTTGGTATCCTTGTCAATGATACTGCATTTGTGTTTTCTGAAAATGACATCTTAATTAGGACTATGTTGCATAATCTAACTTATTTAAAGTAGATTGAGCTCCATTTCAAGTACATAGCACACATTGAGAAAAAGTAACTTTTTCCCTCTAGAGGTTAGCTGCACAATCCCTTTGCCTTCAACCCTATACTTCTCACCACCACCAAAGATCATTGAATCAGAGCAAGTAGTGTACTCTATGAACGAGTCTCGCCTATTGGTGAAGTGAAGTGACGCGATGCTCTTGAATCAATGTATCATGTAGATGACTTTGATTGATCTATTGGTCTTCGGACCATGAAGGCATAGAAAGCTGATGCCTTCTCTTCTGAATGCTCTGTGACATGATCCTTCGGTTGATTCTACTGAGGCCTTCCTTGGTTGGAGTTTTGTTCAACCAACCTCTTTCTGCAATGCTTCTTCATATGACCCAACTTACCACAATAATGACGTGTTGTTTTTCAAATTCTTTGTTGCATCATCATTGTGACCTTGTTCGTTCTTGTGTGATCATTTTCCCGTGCCTTTGTTGTTGGCTGCAAATGCTTGTTCCACACTTGTTTCATTGCTGTTACCAAACTGTTTCTTCCATCTATCTTGTTGTAAGAGCTTATTGCATAGCTCTTCAAACTTCAGGTCAACATCTGTAGTGGTGATATTGAGTGTCTTAATAAAATGCTCACAAGCACGTGGTAAGCTTTTCAATGTGATTACTACCATGTCCTCTTCTTCCATCTCTCGACCAATGGCTGACAATTGATCTTTAATGCCCTTGATCTTGAGTAAATGCTGCTACAAGGACATTTTCTCATCCATTGTGATCGAAAAAAGCATATTCTTCAAAAAGAAGGCCCTACCTTTATTTGAAGTTTCATGAAGGTCACACAGATGCTTCCAAATGTCAATTGAAGTCCTCCTTGTTTGGACTTAAAGAAGCATGTCATTGATGATTGATAATTTGATCAACATGATTGATTCTCTGTCGTGTTCATCAAACTTGTCCTGGTCTTTACTTGCAACCGTTGGTCGAGTGGCAGTACCAAGGACGATCTTTTCGAGGCATTGGTACTCGAAGATTGTTAGCATGTGATGCTTCTATGTCATGTCCCCGTTCTTGATTGAGACCTATCTCAATCTTGGAGGGAAACATTATTTTTGTACACTTCATCTACATTTAATAAATTAAAAAATATAATAATAATTATTATAATATTAACTAAAAAATAATAAATATAAATTTAAATTATTAATAATAATATTTAAATTTGAATTCTCTCTTGTGGCCAACCCATTTGGGGAAGGCACCCCTGAATTGCTATATATTTTGATTCGTTTCTTCATGTGAGGGGATCGATTGTGTAAGGCATCTACTATTTGACAGGGACGAAATTCTCTGCCAGTGACCCCCAGGTGAGATGAAAACCTCTACTTGGAAGTCGTGGTGCCTTTTGTGATTTACATATGTGCCACGATCTAATTGTTCTTATTCTTATCTCTAGGGCGAACTTGATCAAGTATACGGGATGTGAGATCCAACGTTATAGAAATAGGCATCCAACGGAGCCTTTGGTTCTCGCCTCTTGCTCCTTTTTGAATTCCACGGGAGATGTGATTAAAGAGCTAACGACTCAGAGCATTATTTCTGCATTCATCATTTGTCGAGCCTCCGAATCTCATAGAAAGAGCCGTGCCTAGCGTCATTCCTCCTATCAAGGGCCCGATGACATCCTCATCTTGGAGAATTCATCATGACCTTTGAGGAGTGCGATTAGCCACTGTTTCATAACTATCGAATTTTCCTACCATTCGTTTTGGTGAATCACATTATTCCCTGGCAGACTATTCTCTTGGTGATTTACTCTCCATTCCTGTGTTGACTGATCGAGAGTTCTAGCTCAACGGAGGCGCCACCTTGGGCACCGATCATCTCTTTCGATTTGTTGTAATGACATTCCAACTTTGGGTTTGCCAATAGCGCAAATTGTGTGAATCGTGATCATCCTCCTCCCATAATCTGCAACAATATATTCAATTAGCTCTATACTATGAATGTAATCATTGGGTGTGTAACCTCGATTTCTAGTCATTGTTTGTCTAGGATAATCTCTAATGTTATTCTGATATTTCACTTAAGTCCAAAGATCTGATTTGAATATTTTGAAAGCTTATTATTGCAACTATCTACTCATTTCGATATTTCCTGTGTGAGATTGTGCTTGGTATACTTCATGGAATAATCTGTGTGGAAGTTATTACTGATTACTCAGATCTGAATACGTATCTTCTCATTTCTTGTGTGAGATTGAGCTCGGTATATTACAATGGTATTAGAGCTTGGCTTCCTGCCAGCTTGTGTGCCCATTTCATGAGCAACAGGGACTTGAGATACCATCTCTGAGAAAGAAAGAAAGCTACCATGGGTTACAAAGAAGATAAAGGACAACAATTCATCAAGGAGTCCAGGGAGTTCTGATCCAACATGAAGGAAACCATGGTAGAAATGGTCCAACTGTTGAGAGGGTTGAACCAACAACTGGGTGGTAGTTAGACAATGCAAAACAATACTGAGAGCAGCAACTCAGGTGTGATGAAACCAGCAGCCTCTACTAAGTTTTTCAAGGTCAAATTCTTGGACCAAGAGGCAGAAAATGAACCAGAAGTACCACCTGAAGAAGAGGATGATATTGCTAGATTACATAACAAATACCATGCTCTAAGTATAGCCATTCGTAGAGATATGATCTTCACAAAATTCCATGACATGAAAACAAGGAGAGGGCATAGGAGGAGAAGGTATGAAGATAGGAAGGACATCCAACATCGCTTGGGCAAGATCACCATTCTAGTTTTTGATGGATCTGGGAATTCATCAGCAAGGGCTTGGTTGCAGAAATTAGATACATATTTCTCTTTGAATCCCATTTATGAAGGAGAAGCCATCAAATTTGCAACCTTATGTCATGTCCCGGATCAACTCTAAGCCTGGCCGACATGATTCCTAAACTAGTGTTTCTAAACACTAAATAATAAATAAATGATATTCTAGATCTGGCCGACTTCTTTTGAAAGTTGGCGCCATTAGGTATTTTAATTTTTCTTTTTCTTGTGCCTTGTTGTGGCCAACCTCATTGAGGTGGCATTCTAATAAGTATTTATAGTTGTTCATGTCTTCACGGGAGATCATCATGAGTTTGGGAATTTCCTGTTTGGCTGATCTGGAGCGTAACTTCTTGGTCGGAACACTCAGCTGGTGCGTAGCAAGTAGCTGAGCAAGCTTGTTTTTGTCTTTCCTTCATTATTCACTATCATTCTCCTTACGACATTTCCTCATCGCAGGTCATAGGCGCTCATCCTCAAGCAGCGAAGACACATTGAATTAATAGCGACCACCACCAGAAACCATATACCTCTAGCCAAGTCTTTCGGCTCTAGCCGAGGTCATACCTTGGTCGCCATCCAGTATAGCTTGCAACAACGAATAGAGACAAGAAGTCTTTCACCAAGCAACACCATTTGGAGATGGAGAACAGCTATTCGGAGTGAGTAAATTACTGTCTGTGGGTTTCGTCCCAACGCCAACAGAGCTTGACATTAATTCGATGCCATTAGGGTCTGTTGAATGCGCATTGTATGAGCATGTATTGAATCTGGAATTGTATCACTTCAGATTGGATGCAAACTTGACAATCTATATTTTCTGAATCCAATAATCTATGATTTTCTGAGTGCCCATAGTAGATATAAATCGCACATGTTTATTAATAATTGTGACATGAATTCATTGGTTTAATTATGGAAATCTCTTTTCTTTTATGCATTTCTGGGTTGGAGTTTTTACACCTTACATCTTGAGGGTTTGGCCCATGAATGGTGGTATCATGGTATGGTAGCACAAGGCCACAATTCCATCAAAACATTGGAAGAATTCAGTTAGAGGTTGACAAAGAGATTTGATAGGAAGGATCCAAAAACTCATTTTTGGGAATTAGCACAGTTGAGGCAAGAAGGTAAAGTGGAGAATTATGTTGCTGAGTTTGAGAGATTGGTAGTGATGGTCCCAAATGTGACAAAAAGAAGACTCATAATCCTCTTTGTTGAAGGTCCATCTGAACCCCTCAGATGTTTGGTGAAGGAACTGGATCCTAGCTTGCTACAAGATGCCATTAAGAGAGCTTTGAACTTGGACAATTCAACAACTAAGGGCGGATCATACTCCAACAAGGTACCTACCATTGTGACCAAGAAGTTCCCTCATGAAATTACTCCCCAACCAACGACATTACCACTGAGGTCTAGCAAGATGGACTTGTCTAAGAATGAGCTCCAAAGGAAAGGGTTATGCTTCACTTGTAAGGAGCCTTGGACAAGAGGTCGTAGGTGTCTGGGGAAAGGGAAAATCCACTATATTGAGTTAGTCTCCAATGATGAGGGAGAAGGTGAACCTGATGGTGTTACTAAAGAGGATGAGCGCAAGGTGCCATGGGAGGAAGGATATCTGGGGGGCACTCTTGCAACACTTTCAGGAGCACCAAGGTATCACTCTCTCTGTATTAGAGGAGATTTACAAGGACAAAAGGTAATAGTATTAATAGATAGTGGAGCCACCCATAATTATGAGCACAAGGTGCCATGGGAGGAAGGATATCTGGGGGACACTCTTGCAACACTTTTAGGAGCACCAAGGTATCACTCTCTATATTAGAGGAGATTTACAAGGAGAAAAGGTAATAGTATTAATAGATAGTGGAGCCACCCATAATTTCATTGATGAGGGGCTAGTGGCTAAGATGGGCCTAAGGGCTGAAAGCTTTGAAGGATTTAATGTGACAGTTGTAGATGGTTACACCATTCCATGCACTCACCGGATCCAACAAATGGAGTTGATCCTAGGAGGACACAAGATACATGATGATTTCTACATAGTCGGCATTGGTGAGTCAAATGTGGTCCTAGGAGTACAATGGTTACACTCACTCAGGGAGTACCCGACAAACTACCAAACTTTGGAATTGAAGTTCAAATCTAACGAGAAAGAAGTCGTTCTTCAAGGTCTCTCCAAAGAAAGCCCTAAGGAAGTTTTAGCCAAGAGGATGGAGAGGTCAGGGGAAGGAGCAGAGATCGCCAAGCATCCAAAACTGAAGTTGTTGGAGGGCAAGCAACATTTGGGTGGGAAGGATTGTGATGTCCCTGTTCCTGATTGAGACCTATCTCAATCTTGGAGGGAAATAGTGTTTTTGAACACTTCATCAACATTTAATAAATAAAATAATAATAATTAGAATATTAAATCAAAATAATAATAATATAAATTTAAATTATTAATAATAATATTTAAATTTGAATTCTCTCTTGTGGCCGACCCATTTGGGGAAGGCACCCTTGAATTGTTGTATATTTTGATTCGTTTCTTCATGTGAGGGGATTATAATGTCCCCTTTTCTAGCTCGCATGGTATGATGTTGTCGTTAGCCTATTTCTCCTTGGCTTCATAGGCTAACTAGGGCTTTTAAGGAATCTTGAGGATTTTTGGCCTAGGCAATTTTCGTTGCATGTCAATCCGGGGCATCTAGAGGCAGTTTTGGTATACTTACTATTTTTAGTAAGTCATTAATGCTATTAATAGTAATTTATCAGGTGGGCATTGATCTCCAGTGACAGTGCCTTTTCAATGGAAGATTGGTTATTATTGTCAGATGATTTCAGTTCCATTGGTTTAATTCGTCTCCGCATTAATAAAGTTTAAATTATAAAGTTAAAGCCAATCATTTAACTTTATTAATGTGAGCCTAAAGTTAAGTGGGAAAATGAATAGTAAAATGGGCCCCTTATTTTAAAATACATGAGACATTGAAAAAGCAAAAAAAAAAAAGCTTATGTTTTATCCCACATTGGTTAAAAGTGTGAATGAGCTCTTATGAGAAGTTTATAAAAGGGTTGCAAGGGGATCACTTTCAACCATGCTTGGTTTATGCTTGATTATTATATTCTCTTGGAGAATTTTGGGAAGCTTTGGCTTTTAGCAGGTTTGAGGATGGAAACCCTCGAGCTTGCAGGCAGTGGACGAAAACCCATTGTCTGTTGGAGATATTACTTAGGTGTCTTGCTTTGTGCTTCAAATTCATACTTCTGGTTATCCAATCTGATTGTAAGTTCTGTGGCTAAGATTGGATATTTCTATTGTTGTTTTATTGAAGATTTTAAGGCAATGTTCATATTTAATTTTATATCTCTATTTCAGTCTGATATTATATGATTTTCATGTATAATCTGTTGGTTGAATAGAAATCAGTTTGCATGCAAATTGTTTTTTAAAATTTTTTGTGAGACTTTTGGAAAAAAATAGGGCAAATATCCCTAGGGATGTTTCAGTGGTATCAGAGCTAAAAATCCTGCCCAGCCTGTGAGGTTTTTTATGAGTGACAGAGATAGATTTGCAGAAATTTGAGGACAAAATTGGAGGTATTGAATGAAAGTTTATTCTCAGCTGAATCGCCTTGGCAAAATTTGATGGCCATTGGCCAAATTTTGCATATATAGAGGAATTCGATTTGTGTGGAGATTTGCAGGTTTGAAATTCATTTTCAGAATTTTGGTGGCATTCGATTTTGGTAGAAGCACTACGTTATGATCATTGTCATTCGAATTGAAGAAGGATTTCATTTGGCATATTGAAATCTATTTTTAATAAAAGTCGTGGTTTCTATTATGGCTCAGCTGGGTTATATATTGGACATAATATATTGTCTCCAAGGCAGAAAGACATATTGGAAGGACTTGCAAAAGAGACAAAAGCTGTCAGTGTCAGATATAGACAAAAATCAAATAAAAGGAGAATCGCTTTTCATTTTGAGAAATCGGGAGCTGCCTGCTTGGTTACTAGATTATATTCGATTTTGTGAAGCTTGGATAAAGACAAACTCAAATCTTTGTAGCTGACACGGTGCCAGGTGTATTGGACGACATGAGACAAATTCTTTTAAAGACATTGGCAGATAAGACAAAACTGACTTATAAGGACATCATATCTGAAGGGGTTCGATTTCATGTGGATGCCGTCTCTTCCTGAAGGAGCATCGATATTCTATTCAAAGCTCAGTCATGTCACCAAAGGAAGATCACAATATTTGGAGCCTTCCAAACCTTCTGCCATCTTTGATAAAGGATTCATTTTTTTTATCACTAGGAAAACATCCGCCTTCAGTTGAGACACGATTTGTTTGAAGCTTCAGAATTTTGAAGGCTAAAAAGTTCGCTATTGGTTGAATGATCCACGTCAACATGAGGAAATTCAAATATTCAGATAAAGACAAATTTAAGTAGACAAAAGAGACAAAATCGTATAAGCCAAGGTTTGACGATTTTATTAAAGGAAGTGCACTTGGTCATAGAAGAATCGTTTCAGCAAAAGGCAAATCACGTTGTGAAGGAATTTGCTTATCAATATCGGGAGCTGCTTGGGCCTTTATGAAATCGATTTGGAAGGGGTAGCCGATAAAAGACAAAATCATCTCTGACAAAATAGGCGCCAGCAATACATTAAAGACAAATCAATTAGAAAAGTCAAGAAGGGGGTGCGAATATTATTTATAAGGGAGACAAAATTATTGTGAAGCCGATATCAAGTTTTCTCTAGCAAGTTTGGTGCAGCACTTGGTTTGGACGATCAGTTGGAGGAATATTTCCAGGTTCATTTTATATTTGTTACTGCAGTCTCCATAGTCAGTTGATTGTAACAACATTAGCAACTTCATTTTATGAATATTGTAACTCTGCCTTCTATAGCAGCCATTATAATAGCATTACATTAAGTGAGTCACTGCCAGTTAGTTGCTGTTAGCATTGGTTGAATATTGGAAGCAAACAGTGGTGAAGTTATTGTAACCAGGTTGAAGATCATTTGCAATAATATGGAGTTTAGAGTTACACTCAAACTGTTTGACATAATGCCTTTATGCTGTAGTTGTAAGTTTGCATAGAGAGATTGTCTTATTGCATTATAGGCGTACTTGCATAACATTCTGATTGCAGCTGTAGACTATTGGCATAGTTAGATTAAGCCTTTAATGTAGCACAACATCATTCAAAATTAGAAAACACAAACAAAAAATCAGATACCAGCAAATACACAGTTGCAGCTCAAGTGTTTGACGATATTCCTTGAAATTTAAATCAGCAAAACAGGGTCAGATTTATTAGGGGATACTACAGGCTGATATATATATACAGCGAAAAAGGTCATCATGGCAAAGTTGTTTAGCAATAAATAGGCATGGAAAGAAATTAAACAAGCACAATACAAGGTCATACGTAGTTTGCAGCGTTTAGATGATTCGCTATCAAAGCTTGGACTTTCCAAAGGATCATTTTCACGTTCTTCTAGCAAAGGTCCCACACCACAAGACAAAGAAGCGGTGGTGCTTAGCATGTTTGAGGAGTATAGCATTCTTCCTCAATATGTTAAGAAGAATCTTCCTTTCAAGGACAACATGGACATACACCTGAAACTTTGCCACAAGACTGAGCATGCAAGAAAGGAATATCACACTATAGCTCATGAATTGTTTGTACATGGAATGGATAGAGTATCTTCACATATGGTTGTTACAACTCTTCATGAGAATGATTTGGTGTCTTCATGTTCAGATGAGGTATGCAAAAATTTATATGATGAATTTGATAGACATGCTGATTTGACTCAAGGAGACATTAGTACAGCCTTGGGAAATGATTTGTCTACATCGTACTTGCAAGAGGTTTCTCAAGAGGCTAGCATAGATCGTATTAGTGATTTGGATAGCAATGGCGTGGTTTCTTTGGGCGATCATAAGGTAGATACTCAAGGTTTGAGTATTAATGATGCATTGTGTGAGAAGGATTTATGCCACCACGAGCTTGATTTTTCAAATCAGACCATAGAATTCCAATCAACAAATTTATTTAATGGAAATGAATCCTAGGATCGTGATTTGGATGGACATGCAGTTGCTTTTGTAGCGAAAGTGTGTGAAGATATGGTCAAAACAACAACTTCTACCCTGCCAGTTGAGCCATCCTTTGAGGTACATAGCAGCTGATTACAGTCATGATGCTGCTTATCGGATAGTGAGCAATGATGATTCAACCTCATATCATAGTGCATACTCTAAATCATAAAACTTGTATGGGGGTGATAAGTTCCAAGGTCCTCATCATTTGGTAGGGCAACTAAAGGTGAACGACAGTATGATTGCCATAGCCATAGAGCATTTTGATGTTGCTCGTCAGATGTTGACCCCTCATGGTTGGAGTACTCCCGTGACAGATGAGCATGGAGAGAGTGGTCTTTCCATTGTAGAGTTTCATGCACTTCGAGAAGCAATTGGAATAATGAAGCAAAATTACCTACAACTACTTGCAGACAGAGATTTTCTTCTCGAGTGGGATTGCATCTATCATAAGACATTGAAGGGAAAGGAAGAGGAGGTTGATGAGCTCACTCATGAGCTTGAGGTGACTATGGACTCGTTGAAGAGCGCCCAGTTGGCCCTTTAGGAGTTACAGTCACGGATAGAGGAGCTTACCGTGGAGTTGAGTTTGGCACAGTCTTCACCATCTTAAGATATAGTTTAGGTTTCCGTGGCAGCAGTTGGTGAGGAGCATGTATCCGCAGATTTTGGTGGTGAGAAGGTTGAGGATGTGGTTACATCCATCACAATTATAGGTGTAGTCAATACAGATGGGATGAGTGCATTGATTGAGAGTTGCAGGGAACCACATGCTGCACCAGGTTCTCCTGAGGTTAGTCACATGATGGGTGATGCAGGGAAAATTATTGATAGCTCTTGTGACATCGTAGTCGATTCACCAGAGAGTTGTGTGACAACTCACGACACTACTCCATCTTCTTCATAGGAGATATGCAGAGTATCATCTAGTTGGGAGATTGATTCTTATGTTGATTTGTTTCCCTCCCCTGGAAGCAAATCAGTCATTTCATCCCATGCAGTTGATTATGATCGGCTATTTGTTGAGCCAATTTAGGAGTACAATTCGATTTATTGTTCCAGGGATTCAGAGATAGATGATTCAGATTAGCATGGAGTGATTGTGCAGGTTGTGAATAATCCATTATTTGAGTTTGATGGTGGATTGATCTATGATAATCTACTCTTCGAGTTGGAAGCCGATCACACTCTTGATACTAGTTCAAGGTTGTGCGATAATCGCCATGTTTGGGATCGTTCTAGTGCATCGGGATTCCAAATAGGGCTCACGGAGGAGTTTTACAGTGTGTACACGGTGAGGAGTACTTACAGTTTTCCTTTGATCCACCTGTACATGATTTGTATTCGATGCAAAATTCTTGTACGCATGATGATTCTCTTTGCGAGTTGAGGGAAGCCAATCATTTTTGTGCTTAGAGTTACCATCTTCAGAAGATGAGACTAGAGGCTGCAAGTATTCGACTCAGTTGTTTGCAGGGGATTACTTGCAGGATCAGAGGATGGACTACCATCATGCTGGTGAGTACCTAACAAGGTTTGCCACTTTTGGGTTTCAATGGGAGACAGGGCTTCCAGGAGGTTGTAGTGGTAGTGGGCATGATGGCTTGGTTAGTTACCACATCCATGGGAGTTTAACAGGAGTTGTAGAGAGATATTGTGTTATAGACGCTTTCAAATGTTCTTATCTCCGCATGATAGATGGATGTGAGGTTCGGTATTTTTGGGATTCAGGCGGCGACAGGGTTGGCATTGTGTATTGGACGGGTCCCATTGGGTTGCTTCACTATTTGTAGCATGGTGAAGTGGAGATTAGATTTGAGCAGTGGAAGTCTAAGGGTGTTTTTCATAGTAGACTTCTATTCTGGATTTGGGATCCAGATATTTTATGTTGGACACTCTCTAGTATGTTGACGGATCCTTTGTGTGCATTAGGGTTCCGGTTTGGGTTCACTGGGGAGTATTGCTGCATATGCATGATGTGGCTTCACAGTTTATGGTGTATGGTGTTTTTATCAGGGTGGAGTAGTGGGTTGATTGATGTTTGCTTAAGGGCAAGCAATCTCGGGAAGGGAGGATTGTAATGTCCCCTTTTCTAGCTCGCATGGTATGATGTTGTCGTTAAGCCTATTTCTCCTTGGCTTCGTAGGCTAACCAGGGCTT
>VDFB02134370.1:0-18519 GCA_007258455.2 Sequoia sempervirens | reverse complement strand
AGAACAAAGAGTAGAGACTGCTACCCCTGATTCAGCAGAAGTTATCACTGAGGAACCAGCAGCATTAGTTGTTGAAGAACCAGTGGCTGAACCAATGGCGGAAGCAACAACAGTAGAAGCAGCAGCAGAAACGGTGCCTGTTATGGAAACAGAGCCGCCCATATCACCAGTATCACAGCAGACACAAGTCCTCATCGACTTGGATTCGCCACCAAGAGACATTGCTCCAGCACAGTCTCATACATCTAGCATTCAAGGGCCTCACGTCCCTCCTAGTGAAGTTCGCCGAGATTCTATTTGGCCCGAAGGTTTCCTAGGAAGGAAGAGGGAAAAACCCTCATATGAGCTTGACTTTACCGAATTCGACCACGTCCCACAAGACACGTCGGCGAAGAAGTTAAAGAAGCAAGTTCACATAGAAAGGAATGCAGATTGTGAGATCATCATAGAGACTGCCACTCCACCAGTAGAGAAAAGCATACACGAGGTTCAAGTAGAGGACTACACTTTGTCTCAACTTAACCTCGGGAAGACTACACGACAGGTGGAGGCGGATCTTCTCGGAATAGCTTCGGTGTGCGTGCAAGAAAGGATGGCAAAGGATGGTAAGGAAAAGGCAGCCTTAAAGGCTGAAAATCAGAAACTGAGGTCTTACATAACCAGCTTGATACATGGCACACCAAACGTCTCAGCCCTACCAGCAGGACTACTAGATCTCCCCGCCGAACAAAATCATCGGCAATTGTTAACATTTGGCAAACACTTGAGAAATCAGGTGGAAGAGTTTGTTCTCAAGGGTAGATGCGTACTGGCGAACCTATACCAGTTACGGGATAAAGCACATGAACTTCATGTGGAGATCCAGCAGTCGGAACAAAGGATTGCAGAAAAGAGGCTTGAAGACGAAAGTACAATTGCAGATTTGCAATTAGCATATCAATCAGTATACTCTGAGGAAAACAAGCAACATCTGTTTGCTTGGAAGGAACAATTGGCGTACAAGGTGAAAGCCTACGACGCTCATTCAGTAGAGATGATTGATTACAGAAGGGTGGTCGCCACTATTATCAACTTCGCAAGAATGTTGGTAATATCTTTCCCTTGCATGGAATATCAGCGTGAGGGAGGAGAATACGTCGAGTTGGTGACTGTACAGAACCAGTTCAGGGATGTCATCCGCAGCACCGTTCTTGACGATCCAGAGGGTTGTAAGCTGGCTAAGGTAGCAGCTTTATCAACCAAGTTAGAAGAGGCAGCATCTCAATGCATTGACTTCGGAAATCAGCTCACAACGGGTGAGGTCATGCTCCGACGCCACGCCATCATCCTACAAAGCATTAACTCCCCAGAAGCTGACGAGGTCAATCAATGGATTGAGACACTGTTGATTAATGGCGAGCTATAAATGCACCAGAGAAGGACGCCATACATCCTCCAAGTGGCATTCATGAGACTTGAGTTGACTTGATGCTTCTTTCCAAGTCAACTCAAGATGCTATTAAATGTAGTTGGAGTTAACTTGATGCTTCTTTCCAAGTTTAACTCCACTTTCCTTAAATCATGCATTGTCAGATCCCACTGATTAAGGATGTCTAATTGACTTCCATGATTTGTGGATCTTAGATCTCCACTAAATGTGGATGTCTATTTTGGAGGGAGACTTTACATTTAAGTTCACCTTTAGTTTGCTTTCAGTCAACTGAAGTAGTTTCCAGTTGACTCTTTGTTGACTTTCAGTTAACTAAAGTAGCTTTCCAGTTAACTGCTTGTTCCCCCTATTTAGGAATAAATCTTGCTAATTGATTGGCAAGAACTCATTGTTAACTCAAGGAGATTTTGGGGTTGCCCACTCCTTTGAGTCCTATAAATAAGAGCCTTGGGCTCATTATTTGTTTAACCTTTACTTGCTATGCAAAATTGCTGCGCCATTGTTGCCAACAGCTTTGAAAGCGGATACTTGTTCACTCTTGGATGAGAGTTTGTTGGTCGATTGTAATTGTGCATGATTTCGTGCCTTTGCTTTCCCAACCTTTGTAATTCGTTGATGAAGCTTTGAAGGAGAATATCAGAAGGCGCTTGCATTTTGGTCAATCTTTTTGAGTTGTGTCCACGTCTTGTGTTTAATAGCTCGTTGTTTCATTTCCCTCCTCGGATAGGAGTCCCTCCTCCTTGGACATTTGTTATTTACAAGTTATCGTTTGTTGTTGTTTAATGTGTTGTCTTCCAAGCTATACTTCGGATAGGAGTCCCTCCTCCTTAGCAAGCTCGTTGGCCAAGGCATCGTAAAATTGTTGTTTCTTGTGAACTATTTCCTAGCCCATACCTCGGATAGGAGTCCCTCCTCCTTGGCAGGTCTCAGATCTAGTTTATCGTATAGAGTGTTTGCTTGTACCAACCTTATCTTGGTGTATACCCGAGAGTTCAGAGCCTCGGTCATATTCTCGGGAGACGGCGAATTCAGGTGATCCAACCAACTCATTCCCGCTCCTTTACCCTCATGCTCTGTTTACCTTGAAGGTATTGGATAGATAAAAGCTAGATTAGTCGTAGTTAAGATCTGCAGAAACCAGAGAAAAGCTTAGCTACGGCGCATTGTGTTTATGCACCCTTGTGTCCTGCCGCTGAAGCATAAAAAGATAGGAACTTAGTTAACATTTCCCTTCCCTACGCATTGCTCCCAACAGAGAGGGACTTCTCCTCTTTAAATAACTAAGAAGTGTTGCAAAACATTTGAAATAGTCAACGCTACAATCAAGACTCCGTGAGGTGCTAATTTAAACGCCAACATACCAAAAAGAGAACTCACATGGTGGACCCTTGTACTAAAAAGATCATCTTGTACAAAAGATTCCCACATGTAAAAATCATTTTGTTCACTATCTAAAAAGTAAAGATAGACAATATCTACGGAAAATATTTTGGTAGATATTTTAGTCCTCTCCATAATATGGTCAAATAAATAAAGGTTGTTGAGAAAATCAAGGATTGACAATGTCTGCCATGTGGCAAGATAATCCTCCTTGCATTTTCTAGAAAAGTGACCTAGTATAATAGGTAAAAGGTTTTGGTGACCGGATCTCCAGGTCATTTGAAGCCTATAAATAAGGCCCCAAGAGCTCATTTGAGGCATTCAGAGTTGCATTCGAGGTTGATTCCAAGTTTGCATAGAGTCTTAGAAGTTGAGTCTTGAGTGTTGTTAGAGTCCATAAGTCTAATAGTCTGGTGTTCAACATATCAGACGTATGCTCTCTCCTGCGCTTCGAGCGATCTGGATGATCAAAAATCTAATAATGCCAAAAACATATATGTAATATCTTTTGAGTTAATGAAAGTATTTCATTTCTGAAAATCTTTGTTCTATCTTATTGCTTTGCTGTCAAAATTGTGCTTCAATTTGAGTTGGTATCAGAACACTAGTGCTTATTGTTGTTGTTTTGGTGTCAATATATATATATATATACATTCTAAATTGGTATCAGAGCTTCCGTGTGTTGTTCTGTTCCCGATCTTGAATGGTATTGGCTAAGTCTGAAGGGAAATGCATCTTCCTAGAAATAAGCGCCCAACTTTTTGGGCAATCTAATGCAGTTTGTAAGCTCAGTGGCCTCCAAGATGACCTCTGTTTTGATCAATCTCAACAATGACACCGTCAACGAAGACAACAGACAAATCAAACATTTGACGACAAAGATCGAACTGGGGCTGTTCGTGAAAGGTTGCAAGATGAAAATTTCAACACAAAAGGTCAAAGGCGCCCTTGCAGGCCAGGGGCGCCCAAAATTTTGGGGTCTCTAAACCAACTTTCATGACCAGCAAGGCCAGTCAATCTTTCCGGTACTAAACTAGTTACCCATTCCTTATCTCAACACGTTCGTTGGAATCATCAGTCATCACAGATCTTAGATCAAGGCACTGAAGGTCAAAAAGGAAGAAATGAAAAGCAGCCAAGAAAAATGACTAAGTTTGATGAAAAATGCACCCTTTTGGGAAAAGGCACCCAAGATTTTGAGGCATCAGATTCAAGTTTTTAGCCTTTCAGCTCCCGAGCGCACTTCATTAGAGTTGATTCAATTCAGCAATGGATTTGTTAGTAACACTTCAGGATCAACTGAGCAACCAGAATCAAGGATCGAACGGAGGCACTTCGTCACAGAAAAAGAATGAAAAATGTTCAACTCCTCAACTTGGACTCCTAAAGTAAAAGTAGGCCCAATTGACTGAAGTTGAGATATTTTAGAAGCCTTTTCATGTCTAAAACGTCCCCAAATTGGTGGAATTTGCTCTAGTGAACTCCTGATCAGGTAGATTGACTCCTCAAGCAGCATGTTGGGGCTTAATTGATGCTTGCAACTCCAAATCAATATGTATCAAGCTTAGGCATCCATTCTTCATTCTCTCTTTATAGGTTGGAGCTCAAGAACGAATATTTTTCTCTCCAAACATCATTTGAAGATCTGACAAAGGGATTTCTCGGCATTCTTCATATTTTCAAAGAATTAGTTGCACAGAGGGACATTATATTAGAGTTTGCGTCTCCAGGCATGATTTTCTTGAAGGATCAGAGAGGCAATTTATAACTTCCAAACTTCTTCCCCTTTTTTTCTTCTATTCTTGTCTTAGATCTTCTTGCATGCCCAAGTAAACGGAGGTTTTTCACAGATTTGGTCTTCTGGGTATGATTAGCATAGCATATTCAGCAAAACCCACATGCCAGATTCTCTCAGAAAAAGTAGCCCTGCTACCCCCTTTTTTTTAGGGTTTTGGAAAAAAAGTCACAATTTTGAAAATTTGATAAACTGGGTTTGTTTAGCTTTGAAGCACCTACAATACCCATGTGTTAGATTTTTCTGGAAAAAGTAAGCCTTTGGTGCCCCCAAAACCTCTAAGGGTTCTTGCATGTACAAGGAAAAGTGACTTTTTGGATTTTCTGATGTTCTGGGTTCACTTAGAAAATCATTCCCAAGAAAACCCACATCTCAATTTTTTTAATTAAAATTACCCCTCGACGAAGCTATTTTTAGCTGTTGTAGAAAAGTTGTCTGAACATATCCGTGTGTATAGTCAACTATCGAGTTTTTCAGAATATAGTACTCTCAATTTGAAATCAAGACCAAAATGGTCCTACTTCACGACTTTCTGAAAACACTCGACACAGACATGCATCAAGTGAAGCCCATAGTCAAGTTGGACGCCTTGGAAGGCATAAATGACATCACCGTTCAATGGATAGCGAAAATGCGGAAGGTAGTCATTCCAAACACAAAGCCGCCACCGGTTACTACCGCACTACCTTCCACACTTCATATCATCAAGGCTGGATGACGCAGCTGCAACGAGTATCGAGTACCAACAACAGATTGCAAGTGGCAAATAGATGCTGTGGAGACACATCATCACCCTGTGAAACATTAATTGTCCAGAGGCAGAAGAAGTCAACGACTGGCTAAAGGAGTTGTTGACTAGAGGTGAAGAGGTGTAAAACACCCAGTTAGGACGTCCTACCCTCCAAAATAGCATTTATGGCAACAAGAGTTAACTTGATGCCTCTTTCCAAGTTAACTCAATGTCCCATTGATCATGCATGTATATTTCCACTAATTATGGATGTCTATTCTAGATCTCCACTAATTGTGGATCTCTATTTTGGAGGCACTTTTGTAATTGAAGTTCACTTTTAGTTTAGTCTCAGTTAACTGAAGTAGATTTCCAGTTAATTGCTTGGTCACCTACTTTTAGACATAGGAATAAATTTTGTAGATTGGTAAGAACTAAGTGTTAACTCAAGGAGATTTTAGGGTTTCCTAGTCCTTTGAGCTTCTACAAATAAGAGCCTTTGCTCATTATTTTGTAACCTTTATTTACTACACAAAATTGTTGTGCCATTGTGCCAACAAGCTTGCAAGTCTATATTTGTTCACTCTTGGGTGAGTGTTGTTTGGTTTGATAAGCAATTGTGTATGATTTCGTACCTTTGCTGTCCCAAACCTTTGTAATTCGTTGAGAAAGTTTCAAGAAAGAAATCAAAAACAACATGCAATTTGATCCAAAGTTTTCAAGTTCTATCGATGTCTTATTCTTATAATCTATTGTTTCAATCTCCCCCTTGGATAGGTGCCGTCACCTCCTTAGGTATTTTGATGTTGATGATTATCGTTTGATGTTGTGTAAATGATCTGTATTTCAGCCTACATTTTGGATAGGTGTTGTCACCTCCTTGGGAATCCTAATTTTCAGTTCATCGTCCTTTGTTGTTTCTAGTGAGTTGCATCCCAACCTACACCTCGGATAGGGGTTCCTCCTCCTTGGCAATCCTGAGATTTGGCATAGTGTAAGAGTGGTTGCTTGCATAAAACCTTATTCTAGCATAGATTTAAGAGTTCAGAGCCTTAGACACATTCTGAGAGACAGTTGGCCCAAGTGATCCAACCATCCCATTCTCGCTCCTATATTCTCTTGCTCTGTTTATCTAGAGGAGATAGGATAGATTAAAAGTTAGCCTAGTTGTAGTTAAGATTTGCAGAAACTAGAGAAAACCTTAGTTGCAACGCATTGTGTTTATGCACCCTTGTGTCCTACCCGTTGAGTAAAAAAGATAGGAACATTAGTCCATTTTACTTTTACGCAAACATCAACAAACAAGAGGGAGCTTCCCCTCCATAATTTGAAGAGCAGTCATCATGCACTGTGTATAGCTGTCCGTTTCCAATAAGCACTCTAGAGTTGCTAATTGAAACACCAACAATGTTACATGCTACTACATTCTAATGTTACATTCTAGTACGACTAATTGTATTTGGTTATCGTGAATAATAAATGAAGTACTATTTTGCTATGCAATATGCATTCATGATTGTTTGTACTTGTCTATGTTCTGTTGATTGCTGTTTACTCTTGTAGTACATTGTGAGTACTCCACTGAGTAAACATTTGGTGCCGTTGCCTAAGTGAATTCGACAATCACCCAAACCCGATAATGGTGTCGTGATGGGGCAGCCGACCGAACAGTCGGTACAAGCAAACGAGGAACATGAAGACGCTCTGATGGAAGATCTTTGCAGCCTATGGGAACTCTTGTTGAGGGACTACGTATGGAGGGAGGCTCTTAGGCTAGAGATTCCTCAGTTGGTCATCTGGGACAGACTGCACGTCAACCCAGAGGTCGACCATCTCCTCACTAGACTATTGAGGCTGTTGGCACGTCACTACATTATCTTGTAAGATCTTTAGGCCGGGAGGGATCAAGAACAAAGAAGACCACAGATACTACAACAGTACGAGGAGAGAACCAAGTGAAAGGAAGGAGGAACGAGATACAAGCCGAAGACGTACGTCTGGCAACTAAGGCCCGTACAATCAACAATTAATGCCCGTACGCCTCAATAAGAACAAAAACCAAGTACCGAGAGGGCAAGAAACTCCTGAGGAACAAGTACGAAGATCATTAAGACTCAAGGAACAAGAGAATTGATGGAGGAGATTAAAACAAATCACCGAAGGAGTAGATGAAGACTTGAATGAAATAAACCAAAATATCACAAAAGTATGCCAAAACCTTGGTGGAGAAACTGACGAAGGGAACTTTAGAACACCATTAGTAATAAATAAAGCAAAATATAAAATAAATGGAAATGAAAATGAAGTGACAAAAGAACTTGAAAACAACATATGCTGTATTAGAGAACTGTCCATATTGAATGACGAAGGGCCGAGGATTGGAAGATCTGAGCCTAAGACCCCAGGGTAGAGGGAGTACCAGAACGAACCCCAAGAGACTCAAGGTGTAGAGGACGTTGACAGAGGACGCGGGGAAGACTTGTACGTGGCTGAGAGTGCAAGTGACGCACTGGGACGTTGCGGGAGAACCATTCTAGTTAGGTCCAGTGCACAAGGAGGGCATTAGGGAAGGATGGTGACTCCACTAGCGGAGAGGCAAAAGTTGCCAAAGTTCACAGGGAATGGGTTAGAGGATCTAGTATGGCACTCCAAGACGTGTGAGACGATTTGGATAGCCAACGGGAAAGATGATGTGGACTATTGGCTAAAAGCATTCCCAACGACGCTAAGAGACGGTGCCATCGACTGGTACACAGAGTTGGACCAAGTACACAGGGCATCATGGAGATTACTCAAGAAGGCATTCCAAGACGAATTCAAACTCCTCAGAGACGACAGTGAAATCGTAGTGGAAATCTACAATACGAAGCAAGGGAAGCACGAGAATGTGCGAGCCTACAATCGTAGACTCAAAGAATTGTTGGAAAAATTGGAGACCCAGCCGGTCGACGGGCTAAAGAAGCGATGGATTGAAGGGTTGCTCCCGTCATTTAGAAAGAAAATGAAAGTCGTGCCTTCGTTGTTGTACGATGAGCGTACAATTGGGCGATGGATACAAAAAGTGAAAATAAAACATCCTCTTGAGGGAAAAGGAAGACGGATGACGAGGAGAGTATGGACAACAATGACAGTGAGTCCAAGACTGTGCAAGCACTCAAGAAGGACATGATGAGAATGATGAAAGAATTGAAGGCTGACAAGGAGAGTACGAGGGAAGCTAGAGAACCGTGGTGTACGTATTGCAAGGGGGAGGGTCACGCAAAGGCAAACTGCTCGAAGAAGCGGTTTTGCGATATCTGCCAAGTGATGGGACATTCCATCAAGGAAGGCCCATACAATCTGAAAGCAAGGGGTATGCAAGTACTCTTCACTTAGGGAGAACCATCAACACCACTAAATACACCATCGAAGCCCCAGTACAATAGCAATGCATCTCCTGGAGGTTACCAAAGCAACATAAGTCCGAGAAGCAAGATACAGTACAATGGTAAAGGAAGGCCCATGATACAATGTGAAGTGCAATGAATGGGGCCAATTCGCCAGGGAATGTTAGAACGTTCAAGATTCGGGGGAAAGATTGTGCAAGTGGTGTGGACCGGGTGATCATGAAGACAACGAATGCCCCAGGCAGAAAGGCATCCATATGTTAGATGTGGAGCAAGAGGTACTAGCGATTACTAGAGCGCAAATGAAGAAGGTCACCTACCCAGATCCACATACGAAAAAACAAAGAATGAAGGAAGCAAAAGTAGAAGTGGAACTGGCGGTGATGAGGGAACACAAAACACCTTTGGAGAATCCAAACACCTCGTAGCAGTTGAAGACGGAAAACATCGTACGACAGGTATTGCAGACCACCGTACCCATAAAGGTGACTGACCTTCTCTAGACTATGCTACAGTTGGGGCTAGTGATCACAAATGTCATCAGTAATGACCAATGTCAGCGGCAGGAAGGCTGAAGGAAAGAATTGATAGTGGAACCATCGCCAGTGCTCTACGGTGAACAAACCATTGACCCAATGCTGCTGACGACAAACATCGAGAAGATGCTAGTGGTCGTACAAATGGAGATCGGAGGGAAAATCCTGACAAACACTATCGTTGATGGAGGATCGAGAGTCAACGTACTACTCGAAGGCACATAGAAGAGTCTCGGGAAGCCTACACTCTAGCCACCGACATTCCAATTAGTGGGTGCCGATCGACACAGCATCAAGCCGTTGGGAACATTGATGGCACAAAAGGTGATGATCGAGACGCAGTTGTTCCTACTTTTGTTGAGTATGTTTTATCATCCACCAAACATTCAGAATAAAAATGTCCAAAGACACTCTATCCTCTCTTGAAAACCACCGCGTATGCTAAGATTGCAAAGAAGATCATATGGCGATTCCAAGGTTTCTTTAGTCGGGTCTCGACGTGTGGATAAGTTCAGTGGTCGTTGTGATTTGCTGGTAATGAACAAGGGGACTTACGTAAGAATATCTTTGCAAGTTCAGGACTTAGGAGATGTATCATTGAGGGCTCTTAGTTGGGACTTTCAATGGATCTCAAAAAAATGGCAAAAAGAATAGGGTTTAGAGAGTCTAATCTAAGCCTAAGAAATCAAGAGACAGTAAGGACTTGGTGAAGCAAAATAAACCACATTTTGTTTCGCCTCCTGTTGGACAACATACGCAAAAATGGGTGCAATCTTCAAAGGGGTTGTGAGAATGATATTCAAACCTCGGATAAGGTTGAAGTTAGGCTTCCACACTTAGGAGCTCAGGCTAACTTTACGCATCGGATGAAAATCATTCATCCGAAGAAAGTATGAGCTACACTTCACCAATGAGTCGATACGATCAATCTTTCATTCAATTTAACAACTTTTCAAAGCAAATTCTATTTAATCTAACTTTAATTCTAATCTATGGCGGAAGATAATATGTAACCTCGCTTACTATTCAACAATAAGAAGTGATTCAAGGCAAATCATGCTCAAGAGCTTTTATCATTCAAAATAGTCTCAATGCGACAATATACATAACAAGTCTCCACACAAAATGAAAATGAGAGAGCACTAGTTTATATAGAGCTCCAAAAATGAAATAGACGGCCGAGATTTAAACAAGATTAACGGCCCAGATTGTTACAACCAAACCCTAATTAGGGTTTCCCAAAATAACAAGAGTTAATCATCAGAAAACTATCAGAAAAGTGGCAGTTCCAGCTATAATCAAGGAGAGGCGTCCTTATCCATTTGAGTGGCATTGTGCTTGGCGAATCTGGACACTACGGCAATGACTTCGTCCATCGTGACAGGAGGTAACATGCTGATCCGGAATTCTAGTCCGTCCAACTTCTCGGCGCATCTGGCAAAGGTACTTTCCCAATCTGCCTCCCGCTTCTCAAATTCCTTTCGAATGGATGAGAGTCTTGCCACTCTCGTGAAGTCCTGCTTCGAAAACGGTCCAGTGGTCGAGAAGAAAGTTTCTTGAACTTTTTGCTTCAGTCTCTCTAACTGCATGTCGTTCTCCCGGATGACTTCACGGTCGAACACATCTGTAGTTATCATGCACATCTTCTCCTAGATTTTCCTGACCTGTTCTTCAATTCCAAGCCCATCGATTCTCGCCTTCTCCAATACTTCTTCTCTTATTGTCACTGCCCAAAACCAGTGATGAAAATCATATGCTGCCCCTGCAGCGATCACTCTTTTATCAACTAACTCCTCCCTTGGAGTGCTCTTCAAAATTCTAAGGCTCGGAATAAGCCTTTCTTGCATATCCGGGATACCATCCCATGTCTCTGCCATATCCATCAACCTGGAAAGAAACGAAGAGGTTCGTCCATAAGCAAGCGCCAACCTTCCATGAACAAGGCAGCCTCCATGCCCTCACCTGCCATCCAGTCTTGTGCTTCCCTGGCTGTCACCATTCCATGCTCAACTTCCTGAGTCATCTCCTGTGATGAATTTAGGAGAGGAGGAACAGTTGCATTGCCCTGATCTAGCGGCTGGGTCAAATGCTGGATATATTCTTTGAGACGTTTGACCTCATTCTTATATTCCTTCTTCTTGGCCACTTCTTTTTCCAGTCTCGCTTTAATGGTCGAGACGGAATTATCTAACTCTTCTACTTCCTGACCTTTCGAGGTCGGACCAAGGTCAACAGTGGTGATAGCATACTCCTGCGGAGTGATTTCGTCCTGTGGTTTGTCCACTGTAGGTACTGCAATGTGCACGGAACGGTTACCTGTCTCGTTCCTCTGGATGGTGGAAAACTTCTTGGTGGGCTTCTTGGTAGCAACTTGTTCTAATCTTGCCAAGAAATCGGCAGTATCATCTTCTTCTTCCTGTTGAGCCTCAGCAGGCACCTGGATTTTCATTCTTTCCAACAGCCAGTCTGGAATGGTCGACTGTTCGATGCCATCCTCGACCTGAACCTCGTCCTCGTTTGGAACATCGACTATCCCTCTGAGGGCAGAAATCATCTCTTCCTCTAAGTCATTGTCCCGGGCTCCTATGTCATTGTCTGAACCTAAAATCTCTGTGCCTGCTGGTGATGCAGGCTCTTCATCATCTAATTGGATAGGTTCATTGTTCACTTCCTGAGCTGCAAGAGGTTCGAGCATCTCAACCAAGGAGTCGTCTATATTAGCCACCAAATGGTCAACATTTCTGGACGCCGCTGACCGAGAAGGTCCTCCTTTATGCTTCTTGGAAACAGGTTCTGCACTTGGCACTATTTCTTTTCTTTTCTCTCCGATACCGGCCATGTCTTGATGGGATGCCCCAGCATTAGAGGAATATGACTCTGATTCGCTCAACAGATCATATGTGAGCGTGATTCCTTTTTGTCTCAATTCCTGAACATGATCATCAACCCACCACTGAGAATATTTCGTCACTGGCCTCATTAGGGTGGCTAGGTCTGCGTGCTCTGGCTCTGACCACTTCACTGGAGGGAGAGGTCGGCTTTCCTCAAAGCGAGGCTGGACATGGTTTCCATCGTCTTGTAGCTGGTCAGGCACTCGACAGAACTCGATTGTTCTCATGAAATCCACGGACATCCTGGACCACATATTCCGTCTGATCTCGTATTCATCGGCAGCATTTGCCCAATAATCCTCCAGTTCCGTTCTGTGCTTATATCTTCTTCCTTCCACTGTCCGGATGTTATGATGTGGGTCATAATTGACCCTGGACTTGTATGCCGTGAAAGGGTACCATTGGATCTCCAACCGTGCACTCTCAGCTGCTTGGGCGGATGGGCAGTACTCTAGCATGTTCCCGATGAAGAAAGGGAATGTGACGGACGCCTTCTTGGTCGGCCTCTGAATATTCTGGTACTCTTCTAATTGTCTCAAAACCTCGAGCAATACCATTCGATTAGTCGGATAGATAGGCAATTTATAGGGATTTCCAGTAAATCCCTGGATCCTGATATATGTGAATTTCGGGAATTGGATGAACCAAGACCCGTATTTGCTGATAAGGCTTTTCGCTTCATGGCTCAGCCTTTGATGTATTCCTCCCTGGAGCTTTCTGGTGATATGCATTAGGAATGCATCATGCACCCTCCTGAAGTGAGTCTTCTCCTTCAACTGGAGCTGAGGATAGCAGTCGTAAGGCCTGAGCTCGTTCTCCCCGTTGCCAATTTTGCCTTTGCAGATCAATCCTGGATATTTGTATGATCTGGCCAACAGGTATATCACATATGAACTCATGTGAAAAGACTTGGTCTCTTCAAGGTTGATCAGTTGCTCATGGAGGTTGTCACTTATCATTCGTGACCAGTTGAACATTTTGACTCCAGAGGTGATTTCGTCGATGAAATAGTACATCCAGCTCTCAAAGAAGGCGCCCTGCGGATTGCCAGCAATTCTGTTAAGCATCAGCACAATATCTCCAAAATCTTCCTTGAAATCCGTGCGGCGAGGTCTCTTGGGCATCTTCTTGATTGATGGTTTTGGCTTGTCCATCCACACCTTGTTGACTGTGGTGGCGCACAAATCTGACTTGCTGTCATATAGCATCTTGGTTTCTTCTTTGGTCTTATAGACCGTTCTTGAATGCTCAGGGATGCCGAAGGTTTCTTGGATTACAACTTCATTCAAATGTGCCAAGACTCGTCCGTCAGGGGCGATGATCTGTCTCTTTTGGGCATCATAATGGCGAGCACACTCCACCATTAACTCTGCACAATCCATTGCCGGAGGGAATCCAGCTGCTTGGAATATCCCGTTTCTGACCATTCTTCTGGCTATTGCCGTGGGAAGTCCCTTCTGACCGTATACTCTTTGCTTGAATTCGTCAAAGTCCACATGTCCGAGGTCAGTGTCCATGACATTCTTCCACTTTGAGATGACCTTGGTCTCCTTCTGGGCACCCTTGTTGGCGAACTTCATTTTCAGCTTCCTTGATGATCAACCTCGTGCCTTGGATTCGAAAAATAACTTTCAGCTGTTCAAATAATTAAAATATTGCGAAAAAGCAAGCTGAAAGTGACTTCGATGGAGTTGAAAATTCTTGCCAGAACTTCGTCAAGATGACAGGGCATAAAAAGATAACAAATTTAATTAACCAATCCTCAAACCTCAGTGAAGGATCGTCAAATGCAAATCAGATTTAAAAATCTGATTTTTTTGAAAATTGCGCCCCTCTTCAAGAAGAATTCAGCTTTGAAAAACTCTTTTTCTTTTCCCGCGAAAAATTCCTCAGCATAACACTGCTTATCCTTCTGGACAATCCGACTTTGCCGCGAAAAATTCCTCAGCATAACACTGCTTATCCTTCTGGACAATCCGACTTTGCCGATTGATGAATTGATTGCCTGACGATTTCGAGAAAGATTAAATTTCTCTTCAGCTGTGTGTGAAAAAATGAGTTGCTGAAACTCATTATAATGCTGAAGGATTGAATTCGATTTAGCAACTGCCATCTTTCTTCTTGATCCTCGATTTGTTTTCATTTTCCAAACAGGCAACTTTCCTTTTATTTTCCGACAAGGCTCAGTCTCAAACTTATCCGGACAAATCTCCTTGATCTTCAAAAATTCGATTTTTCATTTAATGCTTATCTTTGATTTTTCGAATTTTTAAATAAACGTTAAATTTTTTTAATTAAATTCGTGATGAATTTAATTTTTCTCGCTGGATTTCATCTTTGCCTGGCATACTTCATTTTCTTCTGATTCGTGTCTGGCAAATTTGATTCCGTCCAAGGTATTTTTAAATTCCAAATAGTTGAGAATTAATTATTAAAATATTAAAATATTTTAATTAATTCCAACCCGTTCGTCTTGGACCCATGGCTATCTCGATTGTTCTTCCGTTTTTCTTGGCTGAGAGTGTATTTTCCGATTTCGTCTAGCCAAACCAAAATTCAAGCCATTCTGTCAAAGATTTCATTGCCAGATCTTCATTTTTCTTTGCCGAAGCGAGATTTTAAGCTTCTTTTGCTCTGCCAAAGTCAAATATTTCCTTGCTCGGTCGAATTTTTCTAGGCAATATCCTTGTCCGAATGTCTTTGCCGGTTGAATTTTCCTGACGTCTGACATATTCTTCATCTTTTTGGTCAAGGACGATCTTTCCTTTCCCTTTACCTCGTGCATTTTTCTTTAGCCAAAGTTGACAATTTCTTTGCCTTTTCCATACTTAGGCAAATTTTGCCTCTTTTTCCCTCATCGTGTTAGGCATATTCTGTTCCATTCTTCGCCATGTCCCAATCCTCCTTAGCATTTGTCCTTTCAATCTTGGCATTTGTCCTCTCAAAAATGTCCGGATGTCTAGCCAAAATCTTCATTTCTTATCCATTAGCCTCTATACTTAGGCGAATTCTCAAACTTTTCTTTGGATTTGGCCTTGACACTTAGCCAAAAATCTTACCATCTTATTATCTTGGGCGGACTTCCTTGACATCTTGGACGAACGTCATGGATGTCTTTGCTATTTTACCAACTTCTTCCAAGTGCATGGTGGACATCTCTTAAGTTTTTTTTTGAATGAGCATCTTGGACGTCCCTCTTTTCTAGGGCGAATTCCCTTAACACTTTAGCATTTGTTCATCCTTTGGAAAGGATTTTCCACCCTCTTAGGCTCTCACACTTAGCATATTTCGAAATTTCCCTCTTGGTAGGCATCAACACTTAATGAAATTTTAATTTTCCTCCCCTATACATGTCTAGGCGGACTTTACATAGCCTTTAGCCAAGTCCCACCTTTTAAGGGCGGACTTTACAAGCACTTGGACGTCCTTCTTGCATATGGCGGACTTTAGAAGCCTTTTGGATGAGCATTTTAGTGGATGGCGGACTTTAGGCAGTCTTAGGATAAAGATGGCGGACTTTAGAAGGTGTTAGGATATCCTTGTTGGTAGATGGCGGACTTCCAAGACCTTTAGGATGTGCATTTTATGTGCTGGGCGGACTTTGGAAGGGATAAGGACATCCCTCTTGACATCTGGCGGACTTCACTAACACTTTGGACATCCCTTCTTGAGAATGGCGGACTTCCAAGGTTGCATGGATATCAAAGGCGGACTTTGAAGGGTCCAAGGATATTCTTCAAGATGCAAGGCGGACTTTGGAGCATGCATGGACATGCATCTTAAATGTTTGGACAGGCTTCCCTAGTGCTGCTGGGCGAATTCCATGATCTCCTTGACATTCTTAAACATCTTCCTTCATCCTTCTTCCATGGAAATGGCGAATTTTCCAGACTTGAACAGATTTTCTTCATGAACTCCACCATTTTTGAATTGATTTCTATGATTTCACCTTCAGATCTGATTGATCTTGACTGGTTTTGACTGGTTTTTCCAGATTTTTAAACGTTTTTGGCCTGATTTTCATGTTTTTTGAACTTTTTTTTGCAAATTTTTCAAATTTTTCAAATTTTTACTTTTTGATTTTCTGAGAGTTCTGGTGAGTTTTTCGAACTTCTGAGTGCGTTTTCAGAACTCGGGACCCTTCTAAAAATAGAAACTTTCCAAAAATAGAAACTTTCTAAAAATAGAAACTTTCTAAAAATAGAAAAGCAACCCTAAAAAATAGGGAACCCTGTTTGGTCCAAAAATGCCAAAAATGAAAAATCGAAAAAGCAACTTTTCCTAAAAAATAGGAAGTCTCAGAATTGGCCGAATTCACAGTCGATCTTCGTCTCTTGGGCCTTATGAGCGCTCCCATGACATCTACGCACTGATTCAAACATGAATTCCTGACTTGGCTTGGATAACTCTTGGCGAACTGACTGGAAACTCTAAGCAAAGTGATCTCTCGTAACCGTTGCAAGGAGACAAAACCCTAAAAACTAGCAGGCAACTGGGGGTCCCCATCAGCGATGGGGCGATGCTTAATGAAAAAGTCTAGCACTACTAAACTTCATAGTCATCCCATTGCAGAAGAAGGCGTACAAGGCACTGCTGGGATGAGGATGGTTGATTGCCACCAAGGCGGATCATAATTGGAAGAGGAACACACTTTCGATCCAATAGGCGGAAGCACGTCATTGAATTGAAGAAGCAGGCCGTAAGCGAAGAATTGGTTTCCTCCGGATCAGAATCAAATGGAGGTGAGTCAGATGTCGATGAAGGGAGGAAAGCTATGGAACCGAACGTTGATGGTGTACTTGAACTCGAGAGTTGCTTAGAAGATGAGACAAGCTCCTTGAACGGTCTATTTCATTGGCAAATGGAGGATTATGAGGTGTTCCACCGAGAGTGTAACATGCTACAGATCGGAGAAATCCAGGAAGAGAAGAAGGGCACGCCTAGCTAGACACTTCCTGGTGGAGAAATCCAGCAAGAAGAGAAGGGCACATCCAACCAAACATTTCCAACTGAGTATGGAGAGTACAAAGAAATAGTATCAGAACCAGACGATATGCTAGCCCACAAGTCCAAACGAGTACGAGGTGACAAAATTGTGTCGAAGGCAAAAAATTGAAAAAATCAAAAGGGGAAGGTGAAAAATAGAGAAAATAGAAAACGTGAGAATATGGGGATAAAGGAAAAGGAGAAATTTAAAAAAAATAAAAAAATGAAAAAATTATACAAAGGAAATGAGAAGGAAAATAAAGAGAAAAAGTTAAAATCAAGGAAAAATAAGAAATTTAAAAAGGGGAAAAATTAAAAATTAAAAAAATTTGGAGCACAAGGCGAAAAAATTATTAAGGATGAGAGGGAAAATAGTGGAAGAGAAGAAAAAATGAAAAAATTAAAGAAGCCAGTGATATTAAAATTTAAAGTAAGAAATATAAAGACATTGGCCAAAGACAGGAAAAAAATTGCAAAAACATGGAGCATAGGGAAAAAAGTGAGCAAAACTTTGGCCGTACGACTTATAGTTGTATGGACTAAGAAGGAGGCCGCACAAAGAAATGAAGTTCGATGACTTGAGGAAGAAAAGAGATTCCGTATGAGCAAGGGAGTTTCGCCAATTGCATCGTACGTCGTATAGACAAAACAAAGTTTAAGGGTTTTAAAATTGAAAAAATTGCAAGATGGAAGTCGGCCATACGAATTGAAGAGACGCTAGCTGTATGAATTTCTAAGAATCGGACCATACGTCGAACTAAGGAAAAGTCCATACGAGAAAGCTTGGCCATACAAGACAAGGCTAAAATCGTACAAGTGAAAGGTGAAGCCGTCTGATTGAAGACTATAGTGCGATTTGGGAATATGTTCGTATGAAACAAGGAGGGTCTAAGTGTGCTAGGGAACAAGTGGAAAGCCGTACGAGCGATTAATATGCAAGCCGTACGAACCATTAAGTTGAAGGTTGTACGAGTTCAAGAGGCCATACGAGGGTGTGAGAAGTTTGTTATACGATGTGGCAAGAAGTCGACCCTACGAGGAGTGCAAGGAGTGGTCGTACGATATAAGGAACATTTTGGCCTACGTTTGAGCAACAGAGGCCTTGGCGTATGTTTGAGCAACGGAGGCCTTGGCGTATGGTCGAGCAAAAGAGGCCTTGGTGTAAGATTGAGCAAGAACTTGGGTGCACGATTTGAAGAGAGTTCATTTATACGAGATAAGAGGAATAAGAAGAGTAGTGCAAAATTTGTATTTTTCGGCTTTGTTAGCATTATTTTTTGCCACTCAAAAAATCATGAAAATGAGGTGCACCATGGAGTTTTGTACGGTTTCAAAAGTCTTAAATTGTTCCTAGTGGCGGGGGCGTTGCTCCTTGACCCTGCCCCG
>VDFB02134368.1:0-18671 GCA_007258455.2 Sequoia sempervirens | reverse complement strand
GGAGGCAATCACTTTACACAACTTAAGATCACCAAAAATCCTTTTGATTCTCAAGATCGCCATGAGGCACAAGAGAAGAGCATACGTCTTTTTGGTGGTATTATTTTGGGTAAGTGATTACAAGACAAAGAAGCACATGTTCATTTTATCCTTTCAAAGAAAAAGTGACTTCTTTTTAAGCACCAAAGGAAGTGTGAGATTTTGATTGTTCAATTGTTAACCTTAAACAAAATCTAGTAGATTTTCCTAAAGTTCTTTTTAAACCCTTTGTAGCAAAAATGAAAGCTTTTGTAGTGTTATTTTTAGTGCCCAAAAGAAATTTAGTGTGTCCTAAGCACATGAAAGGTAACAAATCTGTGGAAGAAATATCATAAGTTCTCCCCAAAGTGTTAAAAAAACACAAAAGTGTTCAAAAACACTTGATGTAATGAGATGATGATGTCATTATGAACCTTCAACTTTGTTTCCCTCCTTCACCTTTGATTAAGCCAACCTACAAAAAACTAGTTAGGACTAAAAAATAGAGGTTATAAAACTAGTAAGTAGCCCAAAGCAACCAAAATAGAAAAAATCACATGTCAAAATTAACTGATTTTAAGCGTTTTACTCTACTCTTGCGATGCAACTCGCATATGCGGTGCTATTTGAAGAAATCAGTGGTGTTGCATAGTGCCACTAAATCTACATGCAATATTCTGCAATAGAATAGAGAGCATGATGGTGGCACTTTTTTGCTTAGTGGCAGAAGTTTGAAGTTTAAAAATTCTAGTGCCCGAGAATTGAACCAACATCATAGTTTGAAGATTTGAATTTCTGGGTGGGAAGGTTGCAGCGACGAAGTTTGGAGTTTGTAGCATCACTGTATGGCGCCACTGGACTAATAGCAGTGTTGTATGGTGCCACTAGATTGATAGCTGCATAGTTCCTCAGACACCAAAAAAAATAGAGAAAAGAACATAATTTTGTTAAAAACATGATTAGAACTTGAGATTTTCCTCCTTCTAGCCAAATTGTAGAACCCCAATCCTAGACCTACACAAACACAAGAAACAAACACAATATTAGATCAAATGCAAGTAAGAACCAAAATTCCCCATGAAATTCATTTGCAAAGCTCAAATAGGAAATAAAATTAAGAAAAGAACCAAGAAAACAATGAAATCCTATTTTAAGATGCAAACACTCAATCCCATGGAGGAGTTGGTGCCAATTTGATGTGGAAATTGGCCCTTTCCCACCTCCTATGCAAGCTTGTGATGATTTGATGAAGATTGATCCACTTGATGGTTGATTCAATAGAGCTCCATGAAGAAATTTGCAATAACCTAGCTATAAACTTGATGCAATGGATGAAAATGGATATACTTGAAGATGAAATTGAGTATAGTAGACTTGCTCAAATTGTGGATGATCAAAATGAGAAGAGAAGCCTCTTATTTATAGAAAGATGAGATGGAAGAATGCTCAAAATGAAGTAATGTGGGATCATTCAACATCTAATGGGAAAGTGCCACTTGTCAAGATGTGAATGGAGGAGGCTTGAGCACATTTTGGATGAATGTGCACAAATAAATGAAATTAAATGAAATTAGGTGGAATTTGGAAAACTCATGATGACATGTTAGAGGGAAAAAGAATGAATTAAATGGCACTTGGCTCAATGCACAAGGACATGTAAGAGGGAATGAATGTCTTGTTGGAAGGACAAATCCACTTGGAGGGATTTTCAAACTTGGAGGAATATTCCCCTAAAGATGCCAAGTTGAAAGAAAATAGGGATTTAATAAATCTATTAAATGTATTTTCATGTGCAAGTGGCAAAGCTAGAGGATGGGACATGGAGTAGAGTTAGCATTAATCAGGATTTGATTAATTAAGATGATGTTAGGTGATTTGACAATTTTTACTTAGATTTTAGGATTTAAATAAATCAAAGTTGAGAGGAAAATGATTTAGACTTAGTTAAATAAAGATTTTGATTTATTTAACTAAAGGGGGTGATGTTAGATTAAATCAAATAAGGTTTAATTTATTTAAGTTAATAAGATGGCTTTAGAGATTTAATTAAATACAAATGAATTATTTAATTAAATAGAGATCTGAGGATTAATTAAATAACATCGATTTATTTAATTAATGAGAGAGAATGACTTAATCAAATAAATGATTATTTATTTAATTAAGGGACGAAGAGTGATGACAAGCTAAAGAGATGATTTAGGATGAAATGGTGTTAGTAATCAGGATCAAGTATGTCGGTATTTTTTCCATGTCTACATAAATAAATATATTTCCATTCACTATCCAAAAATAAATTAGTAAAATATAAAATTATTCACATGCTCATTCACAATCTATTTGCAATAAATCTTGACAATTTATATTTTATCTTAACCTAGAATATAATAAACATTTAATAAAGTTACCCAAATACATCTCAACCATCCATTCAACATCAAAATATAGATTGTTCACATTATCAAAAAATAATATTCAAATACAACCTCAATCCTTCATGAATAATAGCAATTTTAAATAGATACATGTCAAAATGTCATCACATCCACCATACAAGCTTGATAAGTACATGTTGCAAAAATATTTTATGATCCTTGAGCAATCACAAATCAAGAGCACATAGACTCAACAATGGTGATTCTTCATTTGGTAAGGAAAGGAAAATATTGTTGTATTGTCTCCTTTATTTCTCTAATGGAGGTTATGATTGATTTAGAATAAATCAATTAACATTATTTTAATCTATTTGTATAGATTGTTTAAAATTTAGCATATATATTTTGGCATACCTACATATAAAGGAAAGGATGAGGAGATGAGAACATGTGATTGAAAGGCTGACTACCCATACAAATATGAGATACATGTGGGTACACTCAGGACAAGTGTGAGGAAACATGCAATGCATGAGTGTGGGGTGAGAAAAAATCAAATAAGTCTCTCTAAGTGAGCTAAAGTGTAGTATGAATAGGACTTAGTGAAACTAGATAGGAAAAACACTTTTTCACACTAACACAATTCACTTAATACTATTGTCACCAAGGAAAATCTTTCCTTGATTATATGTTGTGGAAGTAAAAAGCCATGCCTTGTGGAGATTCATATGGTACAAGCAACCTACATCAATGAGCCAAGTAATATCACTTATAATACGAGAAGAAAAAAAAACACACATCATGATCACCACCATAAAAAGATTTTATGTAGAGGAATCCAAAAAAAAAATTCTTTCTACACTTCTTCTTCACATGCTATTTCTACCCATAATTCCAATACTTTCTTTTTCTTGAGGTTTTCATCATTATTTTCCTTTGTATCTATCTTTCTTATTATCCCATTTTAACCCACCTTTATCCTTGGGCCTTCTTGAACATGCAATGCATCCTTTGATCCATCATTCATGTAATTTCTTCTCATCTCATGTAAAAGAAAAGTAGTTACGAGACCATCCATATTTAACTTTGCACCACCACCACTAATGGAGACAATTAAATTTTTTCGTAAGTACCAAGTAAAGAGTAAAGAAATATGATTATCTTCCTTGGCTAGATCTTAACATCTACATAAACTAGTTTACTCGCCATATTTTATATTTAAAGAATACAAATACATTTTGAGATATAATTTATTAGTTAGACTTTTAATTTAATAAACATCACCTATCCCCGTCCATAGCTTGTATGCAATGCTCACTTCATCAAACATTCTAAATGGTTTTGTATCTTTTTCAATAGCTCTTCGTTGATATCTTTCTTCAAGAAGATCTTCCATCATAAGCTTCAATATATCATATCTAGTGTGCCATTAAATTTCTCAATATCCAAATGAAAGATACAGATAATCATTTTTAATCCTTCACAAATCTATAAAATTATGCAAAGCAAAACTTTCTATTACAAAAAAGACTTTCAACACTTTTTGAAAATGTTCTCCATATAGAACCATTAATTCTAATATCATATATTGAAAAACAAGATGAAACTTCTATAATAAAATAATTCTAAATGTATGGAAATTTTAAAAATTACAATTTATTTGGTGAGTTTTACAAGACTGTAATAATAAATAATAATTATTTAAAAGATTCAAACAATTTGTCTTAAATTTTAATTAATTATTGTAGTCAAATGTGAATCTAGCGAGCTGGATAGCCACCGACGTGTTTCACCACAATGTTGATGAATTTATTTATTTAATGTTGTGTTCAGGAACGCGGTAATCAATCATTTTTGTGGTTTTGTGCTTGTCTTATAATTGATCTGCTCAATGCCAGAATGAGAAGACAAGCGATAGCAGACAAATACCTATCGAGTTGATCAGCTGTTTGACCGGGTTGATTTTCTTTAGTTTTAAAGAAATGCAAATTATGGTGACAACAGCTAAGAGAATTTTTGCTGCCGCCCTCTTCACGCGGATGATCTGTTCACGAGATCTAACTATAAATATCACCATAAAAAATGGCAAATTCATATCTTGGAGAGTCTTTGAATACGTTGCCTGGTAGTTTGTTTTACAGTAGTCTACCTTCTCTTCCTTTTTTGCTGCTATTGCTTTTGTGATTAGGAGATGGATGAGTTGGGAAAGTCCCCAAGCTGTCATGGCGTGTCATTCGAAATGCATAATCCACCCGTTGCTGCACGTCATTTGCTTTATAAACCCATGACTTTAAATGCTTGGAAGAAGCGTTCCGGGTCCATTAACAAGGTTTTTCCTGGCCATGAATCCGGAATGTTCGAGAAATCACTGAGTCGTAGATCCAGCAGTCATTTCTGTGATTTGGACATTGAAGGTGATGAGGAGGAAGATGAAGACGTGGAGCAACAGGCCGAGCTTGATTCAATAAGGCACTCCAGTTTACCTCACATTGCAGAAGAGGATAACGCTGTTCCACAGCCCACTTTTGTGAAAGTGCCTTCCAAGAAACCGCCGGAAGCTGCCAAGTCAGGGGAGTCGCGTTTGGGGGTGATATTGCTGGATCAGGGCCTCTTTACTGTATACAAGCGTCTTTTCCTCCTCTCCTTGATACTCAATTTGACTGCACTCATTTTGGCTGCCATTGGTAACTTTTCATATGCTAAGAAAGAAGCTGCTCTCTTCTCAGTGGGGAATATCCTGGCGTTGGTGTTGTGCCGCAACGAGGCCTTTCTGAGATGCGTGTTCTGGTTGGCGGTGAAGGTGTTGGGGAGGTCATGGGTTCCACTCGCTCTCAAGACCGCCACAACATCGTTCCTTCAGTGCGTAGGAGGAATCCACAGCGGCTGCGGCCTTTCCTCCGTCATGTGGTTGATTTATTTCCTCGTGCAGACCCATTCTGAGACCACCTCCCCAGAGATAAGAGGCGTGGCATCGGCCATACTGGCGCTTCTGGTGATAAGCTCACTCGCAGCGTTCCCTCTCGTCCGCCACTTACACCACAACGTCTTTGAAGGATTCCATCGTTTCACTGGCTGGACTGCTCTAGCTTTGCTTTGGGTTTTCGTCCTACTTTCTGCAGCTTACAATCCTGCTCAGAAATCCTACCGACTGCGCGGTTCCATTCTGGCAAAGAAGCAGGATTTCTGGTTTACTTTAGTCATCACCTTTCTCATAATCCTGCCATGGTTAAGCGTGAGGAAAGTAGCAGTGCAAATATCGGCTCCTTCCGGTCACGCTAGTTTGATTAAATTCTCAAGCGGAATCAAAGCCGGCCTTCTCGGCCGCATTAGCAGATCTCCCCTCTCAGACTGGCATGCATTCGGGATAATCTCCGACGGAAAAGATGAGCACATGATGCTCGCGGGTGCGGTGGGAGATTTTACCAAAAGCTTGGTATCTGATCCGCCAAAATATCTGTATACCCGTTGTGTTAAGTTTGCAGGGCTGCCGTATCTGATAAACATGTACAACAAGGTGGTAGTGGTGGCCACAGGCTCGGGCATCTGCGTGTTTCTCTCCTTCATGTTGCAGCCTTGTCCAGCAGAGGTTTATGTCATTTGGGTGGCCAAAGCGATAGAGAAAAACTTTGGAGACGATATTGTGAAAAGGATCAAAAGCTACCCCTCTGAAAAGATGATAATCCATGACACGGCTTTCTCGGGTCGTCCAAACGTGCCGCAGATGACGGTGGAAGCAGTGAGAAAATGGGGGGCGGAAGTGGTGATAGTCACTAGTAATCCGACTGGGAGCAGAGACGTGGTTAATGGATGCAAAGCGGCAGGAATTCCAGCTTTTGGGCCAATCTGGGACTCTTGATTTCATGTTTTTATTACAACACGTTACTTTTATCCCTATAAATAAGATAGCTAATTATTTGCAACCGGTAGAACATACACTGAATGCAAGCACATAAAATTGTATAAGCAATCTTATAACCGAGCGTAGCTTCAGCAACATAGATGAATTGGCAATTGCCTTTTTATGTCTTCAAAAGTACTTTTAAATTCATTCATAAGTCCATTCTATATTTCCATCCTTCTTAAGCATCGCATTCAAAGGTCTCAATATCTACGCAAAGCGTGTTACAAATTTTTCTTGCAAAAACAATTTCGATTTGGCTTCTTTTGGTTTTCAAGTTAAACCTCCTTATAAGGTTAGTACATCTGGTAAATGGTCTCTTTTCTTTATGGATGAAATAATTACAGATGGCCATTCTAGAGGTAATTCTGGTGCTGCAAGGATTGGTATTGTATTGAAACTTATGAATCCAAAAGGCATCCTCTCATAGAGTCATAGTCCTATCTGTAATAACTTAGTTTCTATGTGGTCATCTACTCTGAGTTTCTATGTAGGTTTCATGTACGATAAGGAGGCATATTTTTAAAAATAAATAATTAGGGTGCAACCCTTAAGTAGGATTGAATTCAATTATCAATCTATGTTTAAGATTGACACCTATATAATGTAGCAAAGGCTAATATGATCAAATAGGGTCAATCCTTTGGTCCCACCCAACCAAGGGGATTTAACCCCAAGGAAGGTCTCACCACCAATACACCATTGGTAACTACCCAACACACCACTAGTTGCCAGCCAAAATGCCATCACAACTTGGCCCATGCATAGCCCAACATTCTCTAGGCTCCCTATTCCTAGAGTGCCATAATCTTGTTGTCCAATATCACCTAGCATCATCACCACTCATGCACCACTATCCCACTACACACTTGAATTGTACTACCATGTGGCCACTAATGAGCCACTAGTGCCTCTGTAATGTTCCTAAAATGAGCATTTTTCTACTCACCATAACTTCGGAATATGAACTTAGATTTTTTACTTATTATAGGCCTTGGAAAGCTCTTTTTGAGAGCTTAGTCATGATGGTAGAATGTTTCAATGAATTTTTATGCTTATTTTTATAGTTTTTAGTCTAAACCTTCCTTTTGCTTAATTTTTTTGATAAAGCATATTCTTTGCCCACAATATGAAAATCAAGAAACAAATTCAAATTTATCAAAAAAATGTAAGGATTATGATTGTAATATTAGAAATTTAGTTTGGAAATGATATTTTTTCAAATTTTATAAAATCGCCACCTTGGTTCATGCTTTATTTTTACATAATTTTATACTACAAATACCTTGTAATTATTTGGGGGGCTCTACTTTCAATAATATTCTATTATGGGTGGTTGTAAGGTATATTTCTAGTGCCCATTTGTTTCTTTAAGTGTAGTTTATATTGGCTCAAAACTAATATAAAGTACCTTTAATTTACAACAATTTTAAGGAAAAATCAACTTCAAGTCATGAGAATCCATCCCACTTGAAGATTAGTAATTCACGCTCTCTTTGAAATTAAATGAATCTCTGAGTCTCCCTTAATATTAAAGAAGAATTTAAGGGATAATTACATCTTTTATGGAAAATGGGACATGTTGAATCTCATTACTTGATGTCATAGTCCTATTTCTTAGACACTTGTAAGAACTCTATAACTAGAATTTTTTAAATGCACTAAGATAAAGTGATGATTTTTTTTTAATGTTCCTTTAGGAGATTTAAATATCATTATTTCTTTATATAGTATACTATATAATAAATTTCCATGAGGGATTGTGTATGTTCCTTGTTACTTATTCTCATAAATTTATTTAATGTGTGGCCCTCCATGCCAACAAATAATGCAATATTCTAGCCTCATGTGTGTGAACCTTGTTCATTACACACCCTTTTTTAGTTTCTTGTAAATCATATTAGACTCGATGTTACTCATTCATCCATCTAGACACATTTTTACCACATTTCAATTGATCCTCCAATACCTCTCCCTTTTCAACATTATGTGGGTGTTCTACTAATGCTTCCTTGGTTTCAATGGAGTAATGGAGGGAACATTCTACCTTATTCAGTTGATTGTTATTTATGTGACTCTAGTGCTTATGTAGAGAACCACGTGAACATATAGTAGTGTCAATGGTTTCACTCATGTAGTATCTTTTTTGTCTCCTTAATCATAGTACCGCCTATATTTTCAACCTCACTAATTATGTTTCCTTGTGTCATTTGTGCATATATGGTTGAGTAGTTTAATTGAAGGAACTCATGCATATAAAGTTTAGGCAAACAGGAAATTTTGTACACATATAATACTATTCTTCTATTCACTTACTTCATTCAATACGTTTACATATTTATAAAACTTGTATATCTTATAATATAGGAAACCTCCTATAACAAATCCATTACATAGATAATTATGGGGTTAACAAATAAATAAAATCATAAATATATGAGATATTTTAACAACTCGTAATACAAAAAATAAACCACAAATAACTAACAAATATTTATTATATGACACACTAACAACCTATTGGAATGATGTAATATTTCCAACACACACAATATTACATCATTCTCCAAATGTGGATAGGTGGACTAAAAAGTCTTAATGACCACATTTAGTAGTCCATCATAACATATGAGTAGGTACATACACATCTACTCAAGATAAACAATAGTGGAACTCACCTCATTTTACTTCTAAACTTTATACAAGGATAGGGAGAAACATGTCTACCCATGGAACCAAAAATAGGTACTAACACATCTATCCAAGGTCATAAAACACATTTTTATAGGGAAAAACACATATATCCAACACAAAAGTTATGAATAGGGACACACACATTTCTCGCAACAATTATGATTGGGAACGTACACATCCAATCATAATTACCAACTTTTTTTATTGGGAACAAGCACTTCCAATCACTATCAATAAACAAATGTGATTGGGGAAAAACACATATAACCATAAAAAACTAATAATTATTCTTGGTGATAGACACATCCAATCACAACATGAAAATCTTGAGAATGAAGTCCTCATTGTTGTGTTTGTAGTCATCATTATAGATCAATGTAATTATCACAAATGATATGAGATGGGTACCACTACCACCTAGAAACTGATAATATCTTTACTCATTTTGGCATAAATAATTTTGTCACTATTACATTTTTTTGGCCCCACTGCTAGTGACTAACAAGACATCACTAATTGTCCTTAAACATCTTGTACCTCCATCCTCAAGTTAATTTGCTAATTAGATTATTTTTTTAAAGAGCAATTTTAGAATGCCTCCCCTCAATATGGATGTCATTTACAAGTGATAGTGTGTCTAATTATAATTGAGGAAATTTTTACTTTTTATAGTTTTTGAAACTTTTACATTTTTACATGATAGTGACTCATGGAAATAGACCTTGTTCTCAAATAATAAAACTTGACTTTGAATTGCATTGACAACATACAATATTCTTATTTAAATTTTATACTATGATTCAAAATGTCTCTATAAGAACTAATAAAACATGTTAAGGCATTCAATTATCCACAACAAGACAATAACAACCTACCACTTTAAAACTATTAAAACATCACTTTAAGAAATTATCGTTAGGCACTCAATATTCTTAACCTTAGAATTTTCCTCTTGGCATGTTTACACCCACTCTTATAAATAATCTATCATGTTGGAGCTATCGTCTATAATTGAAATGAGCCCTTCTATTGTTGTAATATCCTCTTTCTCCTCTTTTCTAGGTAAGAATACAATATCATCGCATCCTTGCCATAAAATATGAATTTGTTGCACATTATGAAATGAAAATTCCAAATGCTTTCCTTCAATGCATCTTGTGTAATGGATCTCTACTGAAAACTTAGAACTTTGAATATTTGTATGCCATAAAAGTAATTACTAAACTCTTCTTCATCTAATGTTGCATGGCATATAATAATTTTTCAAGTTTAGATAAAATTGAGAAATATCCTTGTTGAATCTGAAAACATTAAAATAAAGTAGATGACATATTACTCCCTACATGATTCTTAAATAGAAATGGACCAAACATAACATAGAAAAAATTTCATTAAAAAATGTAATTGGTTAAATGAAACCAACCATTACTTTAAAATTTATTCATATTTTTTTTTGGCTATTATGATATTGCATTCTCCTATACTATCAAAACCTCCTCCTAGTAAAATAAGTGAGCTAGATTCACATTATTACGCATGTCCCCTACAGGCACATTTTTACTTGATACTTGTTTGTTAAAAATGAAAGTAGTTTCTTCACCACTACTACAATTAATTGCACCATCATCTACCATAGGATTGACTTCATAAACCACCATCTAGACACAAATTGCTCTCTAAAAAGGAGGTTTTTGGTTTTTATTTAATTTTCTTACTCTATAATCACATTCATGTCCCTCATTTTCTATGCAAACCAACTCTCTCATTATGCAAAATATATTCAAAATATTTTAGGGTTTTTTTTCTTCTCTTTCAAATAATTCAAAAAAATTGAAGCTATAGTTTCTGGTAACTATTGAGAGAGAAATCATGATTTTAGCAAGCTGATAGTAAAGAATATTTTTGGAGGCCCAACTCTACTTTAATAGCATTTAATAAAATTTGGGAAAAAATTAATAGAAGATAAATAGAAAGTTTTACGTGCACATATAATACTATTGTTCTATTTAGTTAGTTCATTCAATGCATTTACACATCTATAGAACTTTTATATTCTATATGAATAGAAACCCCCTATAAAAAATCCCCTACATAGATAATTAAGGGACTAACAAATAAATAGATTCCTAAATATATGAGTTATTTTAACAAATCATAATACAAAAAAATACATAAAAAATAATTAAGAAATATTTATTAAATGACACACTAAAAACCTATAGAAATGATGTAATATTCCAAACAATGCAACACTTCTCTCTCTCTCATCCTAATCTACATTCATTGTAGGATTTTTTTATTATAGTCAAAACTAGTTCTTCTTTAGCAAAGTTCACAACTTCAACATGCTTCAAGTGTTCTTCATGTTCCTATATTTCAAGGATATTTTTTGAAGAGGTTTATTTTTCCTTTTAATTCTCTCATTTGGAGAGGATTTTTTCCCAAAAGGTTTTCTACTTCTCTCTATTTCTAAGAAAATTTTATTGTGCATAACTACTTCATTACACCTTTTTATCAAAACTCATTTTTCTTGTGTTTAGTTTTATCACTAAGTATCACTTAAGGGGGAGTAGTAATGTAAAAATTTATTTCACCCATCTAGCTTGACTAGGTCCTATTCACACTCCAATTAAGCTCACTTAGAGAGACTTATTTTTTTACTATTGTCCCAGGAGTGTAATAAATATATCCTCACACTTGTCCCAAGTGTTCCTGAATGTGTCTCATATTTGGAGGGGTAGTCAAAATTTTAGTCCTACCTTCTCACCTTCTAATCCTTGGTTTTATATGGAAGCATTATTTGTACATTTTAAATGTCTATGATAATATTATTATTATGAAATTCATGTTTATGAAATTTCTTGTATCTTCCAATTTCATCTTTGTACTACATGTGTCCTCACATTTGTCCCAAGTGTGCCTAAATTCTTCTCACATTTAGAGGGGTAGTTAAACTTTTAATCCTACCTTATCACCTCATCATCTTTAATGCAAGGATTCTTTGTAAATTTTACACTTGTATGATAATATTATTTTTGTATAAATTTTTATTTATGGAGGTCCTTTGATCTTGTAAGTTGATCTTGGTTTCTCCAATAAATTATTGGTAGGGGAAATCTACAACTGTGTTTTAGTAATGGTAGGGTTAAAACCTTATTAATATTTTTCATATTTTAGGACATGTGAGAAACTTACCTTTTGTGACCAATTTGAATGATTATAGTGTACATTTAACATTTGGTAATTATGGTTGCAAGTTGGTGAATAAGATATTGATGGAATCTAAAGTATATCATAGTGGGATCTTGTTTAGGCTAAATGTCTCCACATTTTAGAACTCTACTAATGTAACTAGAAAGAATAAAAGTGTGTATTTTGTGTCATTGAAATTTCAGTCACATAAATGTAAAATGTACTAGGAACATTATTAATAAATTATTGCTGATGGTTTTTACTATTACTTTATTGGTAAAAAAATATTTCTCGTGAGCATTATGTGTTTCATAAATATAATAGATCTTCATTTCTTATTAAAACTTATATATTAAAGAGATCATTGGAAACAATTGATTTGGATGTTTTTAGTCAAATTGATGTGGTTTGTATGAAAAAATATAATTGGTATATTATGTTTTATTCATTGATGATGCCTCTAGAAGCATCTAGATTTTATTTTATGTATGATAAAATAAATGTTTAATTAAATTTAGAGAATTAAGGGCCTTAGTTGAAAATAAAATAAAGGTGATGAGATCCAAAAATGGTTATTATTATTGTTATAGAAAATTTTATGATTCCTATAAGTATACAAATATTATTTAGCTAAAGACTAGACAATGCACACCTTAACAAAAAGGTTGTAAAGATAATAAACTAAACTTTAATGGAAAGAGATTTATGTTTGTTTAGTGTTTTGATAAAGGAAAAATGGGTTTTACAGGGACCCGAAACCACCAAGTTTACAACAAAAGAGAAAGGACTAAAAAGTCCAACAGAAAAAATAGGCTGCACAAAAGGAAAAACCAGAAAAAGTAGCAGCCACCCACAAAAGACCAGGAGGGTCAGACAAAAAACTAGCCAAAAAGCCAACAAAAAGACCAGCCACAACTAACCCAGAGTCTTCAGAACAGACTCGGTCTCTACCTCCAGGTTCTGCATGTCCTGAACACCCTTCTTGAAGGTTTGAATCATCTGCGGCGTAGGAGGAGCCTTCCTCTTCAAATTAGCCTCTGGTTCTCTTTGAAATACCAACATCCTCATCCTAGTTTTTATCATTGACCTCTTCCAGATCAACCACCAAAGACCCCTGTTGAGCTTTGTCCAATTTTTCAGTCATGGCATTGATGATGATGGCATTGTGTCTTTCCATCCTATTGTTCTGCTTGGCTATAATTTTAACAGTATTTTTCATTTTATCCAACTCAATTTCAACCCTTCTGTCCATGCCGCTTGGTTCTAGGTTTCTTTACTGGCACCATGATCTTTTCGCTCAGCCTCTTTCTTGCCAAGTGTCGTAACCTTGGCTCCCATTTCTTCCAGTTTACTTTGAAGGGCCTAGTTTTTTATTTTTAGCTCATTGATTTCATGAAAGATCCATTTCAAAATTCTAAAATGGTCAGCAACATTACTCCTAGCTAAACCCAAGACATCCACAATGGGTTCCCTTTCAAGGTTGAAGCAAGTTTTAGTAGGGTCAGGGGTTATAGGGGAACCAATTCTAGCATCTCTGTCCAACGAAGGGGCAACAAAGGATGAAGTATTGTTAGCACTAGAATCCTCAAAATCAAGAGAGTCTTCAGAGTATGACACAAGGTTTTTAACTGGTAGACTCTTATCAACACTTCTAGTTTTAAGGGTAGAACTTCCCAGCTTAGGCGCAGTGCAAGCTTTCACAGAATGGGGGTTAAGGCTTTTCTTACCAATTTGGACAAAGGACAGGCTAAGGACCATCCTAACTGGGCTCATATTGGGAAAATTACTTGAGCAGCTGGGTTCAGTATCATCCTCCTTAGAATTAGGAGGGGCATCCAAATTAGCAGGGGCATGCATATTTTGGTAATGTTCAACAATTAACCTAATCAAACTAGTATGCAAAATAGGATATCTTTTTGGGTTTTTCATGTGATCATCTAGAGTTTTTCTCAAAGAACAGAGAAGATAGTAGGGAATAGAAACCCTGACCTTGTAGCGAAAATGGTTGAGTAGGGAAAAGTGATATTCATAGACCGTGGTGAAGCGATCATCCATAGTAATGTACTCCATGATAACACGGAGAACTTTTCTCTAGAGAGCTTTTATGGTATCGACTTTGAAGTAGCTATTAGAAATTTTCACTAGTTTCATTCTTTCCTTCTCTTTCATTGGAAATCTGATGACAGCTTCATCAGAAAAAACCTTGTCCCTAAAAAAATTTGTGTCCATCAGTGGACATTCCAGTCACTTCAACTATAAGGTTTTCATTGAGGTCGAATTTCCTACCAAAAAGGGTAAGTTCCCCATTTTTCCAATTCTTCTCAAAATTCTTAGTGGCCTCCTGATTAGACCCATGGAGTTTTTCTAGAAAAGGGAGCAAACCCCCACTTTTTACTTTGTTCCACGCTTTAGTATTTCTTGTATGCATCTCAAATCTATTCGGCTCAACTATTTTCCTGTCTCCATCCATTTTGGCAAGCACGGTGGGGCAAACAGAGACGAGATCTTTCTTTGAAATGGTCCTGCCAAATCTAAGAGCCCACAAAGCATGCCAGGCAACCTTACAGATTAAGCGACTAAGCTCGGTCCCATACAATCTAATGATTGTGATGTAATTACCTCATCCTATCATCATTAATGAGGTGACACGCTCCTTGCCCATGTGACGCATCATACTTCAATAAGGCCTAGACATTAACGCTTAATTCACTAATATTTAGCCAAGTGCACTGTCCTTTGCTCCTAACTCCTTCATTCGCAAGAAAATCTACCACAACATTGGCTTCTCTATAGGTATGTGAAATATTTATATTATCAAACTTGGCTAAGGTCGAGATAGCATCATCAATCCAAGACTTAATAGTCCATGATGGGGGAGACCTACCTAAAAGACAATCAATAATATTTTTGGAATCCCCTTCAAGCCAAAGGTTTTTAAAATTTAGACTATAGGCCAAATTTATAATATGAAAAGCTCCAGCAGCCTCAGCCAAGTGATTGGTTTGAGATCCAAGGGGAGTGATAGTCACACCTAGAAAGTTGCAAAAGGAATCCCTTATGACTCTGCTGCAACCCGCCACCCGAGGATTACCTTTAGCCACTCCATCAAAGTTGGATTTGACCCATCCATTAGGTAGAAAAGACTAGCAAACACCCTCTCTATTCTTCTTAGCTTGTTTAGGGGCATAGGGAAAATCGAGACTTATATTCCATTCCTTAGCAACCTTAAGATCGTAGGACGAGTGAGCCACTTTCTCAGAGTTGCTAACCTTCTGGGACATAGCGAAGACATTTTATTTTGAGAAATATGATTATTTTATCAAAAACAATATCTGTCGGTGCTTCTTTATCTCTGTAAATTTTGTTGTTTCGTTCTTTCCAAAGACCCCAAGCAACATGAGGGAAAGAGAAATCCCACAAGTACCAAAGTATAGGATTGTGAGTTGGGGCTTTCCATTGACAGAAGAAATCTTCAATAGACAAGGGAAAAACCCAAGATAGTTTCCAATAATAGATTTTTTTTCCCAAATTGAGGTAGCAAAAGGATAATGAAGAAACAGATGATGCATTGAATTTTCCTCCATCTTGCAAAGAAAACATCTATTAGGTATTTGAAAGCCACACTTACAGAGGTTGTCAACCGTGAGCACCTTATTTTGGAGAATGATCTAGAAAAAGATATTGATTTTAGGGACCAGATGTTTGAACCAAGCCTTCCTTAACAAGATGCATTATGTGGTATCACATGTTTAAAATTAAGTAAATATAATGGAAAGACAAAATTAGAACTTAAAATTGTGAGAAAAAATACACAATAATTTATGTACATAAAATTACCTAGATAATCTATAAAGGACACACACTCTATTTATACTCAATCTATCTTGGGAAAAATATAATTATTGCATCACCAACATGAATAATTAGAGCCATAAAACATGAAAAGTACCAATTTATAACTTCTACGACATCATCCACCTTAGAAAACTTATCCTATTCTATCACAATCTAGAAACAACACAAAAAATGGAGTTTCCAACATTAGAAAACTTAGTAAATTTCTTTTTTATACACTTTATTATATTTTTTTATCATCACAAGAAACCAAACTAGAATAATGAATTTAAAATTAGTCATTTCAAGTGTCAAACACTATGCATATCACTTTTATCGTATGGTGATATTTTATTTACTTTTCTTAAAATAGAAATCATCCATTTGCATTAATACTTGAGTTTCATAAAAAGAAATTACCCATTTTTCATTAATATTCATGTTTGGCATAATAGCGATTGTGCATTTGCATTAATGGTGAAGGTGATCTATACCATATTTTTTGTACTCGCTATGGTATCTTGTGTGTTGAGTACTTGTATAAATATGGATAATGAATGTAATCAAGGATTAACCAACCTTGTAGCCTAAGAAAATCACTCATAAAACTCACTTTTCAAAATTTGCAAACTCAAACAAAATTCACATCATATATAAAATTTATTGAACATAATTTACTTGATTTATATTTTTAAAATACATCAGTGTAATCTACTACTAGGGATTATACATAAAATTAGACCTCAACCACATAGTACAATAGAAAGCTTGCACATAAAAGAATATTGCTTCTTAAATATAATTATTATGAGATTTTTTGTATACTCTTATTGATTATTTGATTATCAATTCTTTATCCCTTCTATTGTTATTATTGTTAATATTTCTAACAAGATCAAAACAACAACAACCTATAACATTCAGAATATAATTGCACGCAATGAGCCTAATTTACATTATCAAAAATATTTATAAAAAGTTGATTAAAATGTACAATATGACCTTGTTTAAATAGGCAAGGTAGTGAGGGTAGTCATGTCAAACACAATGAGTGACTAACCCTTCAAAGATGGAACCCTTGATGACAAGTGTTCTAGTGAATCACAAGTGGTCCCATGCAAGAGGTGAGACAAAATTCTAAAATTCATTTAAGTGAGCTTAAGTGTAGAGTGAATAGGAATCTACTAAGTAAGCTAAAATCTAACTAGCTTAATAATACCTCTTTTCACACTAACAACCCCTTAAATGTAACTTAGGGAGTAAGTTAAACATTGAAAAGATGAATCCTGACAATAAGGCCTAGTAAGGTTCTCATGTACAATAATGATCTCTCATAAATGGAAAAAAGGAGAAAACCAAATAAGAATAAAAATCCTCTCCAAAAGAGAGAAAGAGAAGGATAAGACCTTTTGAAAAGATGTCCCATGAAGATTGGAACATAATGATGAAGAAATCATGAAACATGTCAAATTTGTAAACTTTATTGAAGATGAACTAATGTTTGTTGGAATCAATGAATCTCCAAGAAATGTAGATGAAGATAAGAGATACAACACACTACATGAAAAAACATATGGAACACTACTCGACCATGAATATACAGATGCTTGTGAAGTTAAAAATACCTATAGTACTATGATTATAGAGTACAATCAATAAATGCTTGAGTGACATGTAGTACACTAATAACATGTGCATCATAGTGCTCTACACAAGTACTAAAATATGTTGTAATAAATAATCACCCATACGAGAGATAAAGATAGAAGGTCTATGAGAACCCTAAGTAGAATGTTCCTCCACTACTCCATTGAAACAAGCATTAGCATAACATTGTGATAATCCCCCTTAATTTTGACAAGAAGAGGTATAAGCAGACCAACTGAAATTGGGCACAAAAGTATGCACATGAATTTAGACCCAAAATTAGATCCAAAAGATGTACAAGAAACTAAAAAATAGGTGTGCATCAAGGCACACATGCATGAGGTAAGAATCATGAGGATCCATTGTTGTGATGGAAAATCAAGGTAAAAAACACATAAGGTGAGAATCGTAAGGATCCATTACTATGATGGCAAATCAAGGCACTACACAATCCCCCATTACACTATAATTCAGTGTAAGTACAAAATTCTCTCCCTAAGGAACACACATTTAGTTTTTGTGGCACTTTATATAAGTGAATTTATGAACTTATTTGTTGTTTTGAGTCCTTACAAGTTTATGTCATGAGATAGACAATGAAGACATATATCAAGTATGTTTCTCAATCCTCAAGAAAATGACAAAAATATAAAATGAAAAGCCCTGTTATTCAAAAAATGACCCCTCCCCACCCCTCCACAAGTTATCAAAAAATGATTAAAAAAAAACCTTTTTACAAACTTGGTTAGAAATTGACAATTTGACTAAGCACTAAAAAGTTTATCATTTACAAATTGTAGAACCCTAATCCTAGAAACCTACACAAACACAAGAAATAAACACAATATTAGATCAAGTGCAAGTGAGAATCAAGATTCCCCATGAAATTCATCTACAATGCTTAAAATAAGAAATATATGAAGAACACAACAAAGAAAGCAATTACATCCTATTTGAACAAGCAAACCCTCAATCCCATGGAGGAATTGGTGCCAATTTGATGTGAAAATTGG
>VDFB02134367.1:103052-159338 GCA_007258455.2 Sequoia sempervirens | reverse complement strand
TGATTTGAGCCTTGTTGTTGATGACGCGGACGTGTGCATCCTAGCAATCACCTTCATTGTGTTGCGTGTATGGGTGTTGGAAAAATGACTAAGGAATTTGACTGCATAGCCTCCTCTTGGTAGCAAGGCGTGCATTCTCCAAACTTAGTCAATTTTCAACATTTTTCACTTTTGAAAATCTCCTCCGTCGTAGAGCATCTTTTTGAGCATTTTCACCATGGATTCTTCGTTGAAGCTTTTGAAGCTTAGATTTCACCACCTAGCACTAGCCATTCTGCTATTAATGGCTGTGGAGGTCCTAGCTTTCTTCCTAAAAAATGAAAATAGACCCACTAGAGTAAAACAAACTTTTTGGTGATTTTGACTTGACCAATGTGAAAGTGAAGTCAATTAATCCTATCAAAATCATTTTCAATCATTTCTGGGAAGGTCCTATTTTCAGGGGTTTTCCTAAAAACAGGGGTTTGAAACCCTAATTTTAAAATTTTCAGAAATTTGCAAGCATCTTTTTTGACACAAACCCAGAAAAAGCCTATGTTTTGTTTGACCTAAAACATACTTTTGACAACAATTTTACATGATTTAGATCATTTTAAGAAAAATGTCTTATTGAAGCAAAAATTTATTTTGGTTACAACAAACCCCTAAGAAAATCAAGTTATTTTGTTTCAATGAGAACTCCTTTCTAAATCAAGTTATTCTTATTCCAATGTGATAACGTAGAGAAACAACAAGATCGTGATCCCATGCCTAATTCAATGGAAAGACTAGACAATAGTAAAATGTGTTACACCCCGATTGTATAGTTACTAATTACTATTATTGCATAGGGTAAAATGATTACAATGAGAATTCTGAAGATGAATAAAAATGTGTTGTTCCTTGTTATCAATATGAGTGTTTTCACATTTGATGATTGTCTCATTTAATGTTACTTCAATTTGTTGGGTGAAAATTATGTAATCAGCTTTCGATAGATTACACAACTTGAACTTCAGCCGCAGCTATGTGAGATGTGAATCTCTCCTCTCGGAAAGGGGAGGCGCCCTTCTTACTGCTAACAGAAGCAATAGTAAATCAAACAGATAATTACAAAATGTATACGAAAACTACGGAGTGGGGGGGGTGTGTTACATTCATACTTCTCTCTTTTTTCAGAGAAGATGTTTACAATGCTTCACCGTTGAAAGTTCAGAATTCTTGATAACTTGAAACAAACAACTAGCAGTAATGCCAATATCTCTATCTCGTCAAAGCGAAGCGTAGAGATACCAAAAGTGATTAATAACAAACAAATAAAGTAAAAAGGGAAAGCTCACGAAGGCACAAAGTCGTTCCGTAGCTTTATCAGTGTTGGATCTGCGTAGACGTATCGTTTGCTACGTTAGAAGCACAAAGTCTTCTTAGACGCAACAATTCTTGGAACAGCATGAACGATTACAAGCACAAAGTCTTGTAGATCATCCAACAAAAGTGTCAAATAACACGAACGATTACAAGCACAAAGTCTTGTAGATCCTTCGACAAGGGTATCCAAGAGTATGAATAATTACAAGCACAAAGTCTTGTAGATTACTCAACCAGAACATGCAAGAGCATGAATGATTACAAGCACAAAGTCTTGTAGATCATTCAACCAAATATAAACAGAAATAACAATGCAATCTAAATAATAGATGTAACACAAAGTTTACATAAACTACTTAGAGTCTTTCAGATTCTTCGAACTAATCACTACCAAATAAGATTAACTCACAAAAGTATCGAATCCAACGCCAAGTTTGGCTTGCAATCCTTTTCTTTATTAATCGAATCTCATTCACAAAGCATGAACGCAAAGTTTCACAAATTTGCTTACAAAAGGGCAGCACTTCGTTGCAAAAGGCTAAAAGATAATTTACAATGAAAATCCCTCACATTATATAGAAAGAGGGATGAGCAAAATAAGGAAAGAGATTGAGAAAATTAGGGAAAGTTAGGTGAGCGATTTTAGGAGATCTCACCTAACTTTGACCAAAGTCAAAGTGTAATTTGTTTTGAAAATATTACATCTTTGGACTTGGTGTAATTACAATTACAAAATGACATTTGAAAATGTCGAGAAATATTTACAAGATGCATAATGGGATGCACCGGAAATGTCTAACACTGGAGAATAGGGGGCTGCTTCACGTTTCTTTGCATTGGGCGCGGAAGTCTTCAAATTTCCTCCTAGTCTCCTGCACAAACTTCTCATCTGGACCAATGGTGTAATCCACAATGGTGTGAATTCTCGTGATCGATCTCATGGCAGATGAGTGAACCTTCTTGCACCTGTCAAGATGCGTCTTCAGGTTGTCCAATGTAAGCCTTGTATCACAAATGATGTTCAGCGAAGCTTCTGAGAAGTCTAAACTGTCAATCAAATTCATGATGGCTTCCTTGAAGATCAGGGATATTTCTGTGGCCGGTAGGAAGATACGATTTTCCTCAAGAAGTTGACCAGGCAACTCTCTAATACTTTTGTCAAGAATGTTGCGATGCCCGTCGACATCTTCCTGTATTTGGTGAAGATCTTCTGTGAGAGATTGAACCACTTGAATTCTGTGTTTCAGTGATTCCCTTACCTCTACAAACTTTTCTTTGTCAGGAATTACCCCAACCTCCACCAATTTGCTGAGCTTTACCTGTTTCATTTCCGACCATGACAACAGACATTTTTCCATGTCTCTGCGCTCCTGGGAAAGTAAGCTCTTTTCTTTATCAAGCTCTGTGGTGAGCTTAGCCAGCTTATATTGGATTTTCTCATCCGCGGCGAGTGTCGAGATCCATGTTGGTGATCAACTCAACAAAATCATATAACACCACGCGCTTTGGAGGCGAATTTCTCAGCTTTCTTGACAGTTGGGTCTTCAATATTTACCACTGTCAGCGGTTGTGCATTACTTGGAGAACCGGCAAGTCTCTTTACAACAGTGGCATAATGCTCTGCCCTCTGTTTGTACATGTTACGAGCTTGCTCTACTTTATCCAGCCTTCTTGCCAAGATATCCAAAGTGACTTGCGCATTGACTTTTGCACTTTCGTTGGTGACCTTGCCAAAGGCGGACCTTTATTCTTAATGTAGTCCTCCATATTGAGATCACTTTCTTGATTCGGTGGTATGCCAATTTCAGCATACTTGTGGCCAGACTTATCAACGTTCAGCCTTGAGTACACTTTTGCCTTTTTCTTCCCTTTGGCTTTTGGAAGAACTATCTCTTCGAGGTCGAGCTCCTCTGGAGAAATCATTTGCTTTTTGCGCTTTGACACTTGAGATATTAGCCAAGGAGGAAGAAAAGAAGTGTGAACTTCTGGATCTCTTTGTCAATTGGTGCATACGTACCCATACGAAGTTATTGTCACATCTGAACTTACCATTGGTATCGTAACAATTGGAGAAGTATTTGTCATCATTGCTCCTGTAGTTGACACATTGAGCTGATCACGCATTGACTCATTCATGAAACGATTGAATTCGTTTTCAGAAGTGATATCATACGTTGGCGAAGACAAGCTAGGAATCGACGATGGAGGGCTTGACAGTATATCAACCGTATGGATGCTTGTCACTGAAGGAGTATCAAGCTGGGTTGATGCTGCAGGGATAGGGGATATCTCGACTGTAGGAATGCATGTGGTAGGGATAGGTGACGAGGGAACAGGAGGTGGAGGAGTTCTTGAATCTGGAGGGGTATGAGGAACGTTTGAAGTCACAGGCGATGATGTTCTAGGAATTTCCTCAATTACATTCTCAGGAAGACAAGTAGTTCTTTCTTGATCGTGCCCGGGTTCCTGTTGATCACCCTCTTGTCTCTCCGAATCTGGTTCACCTTCAAAGTCACCTTCAGATCCTTCTTCAGAATCTTCATCAGACTCTTGCCCGCTTTCAGAAACCTCTTCGGCATCGGAGTCTGCTTCTGCTGAATCTTCATCTTCAGCGGATTGGTCGCTTGAAGTTCCTTCTTCATCGGAATCTATCTCCTCCCGAGTAGGCTTTTTACCCTTAGAGCGAGATGGATGAGATTCCGTGATTTCTGTCTCTTGGACAGCCTGGGTATCTTTCTTACCAACAGTGAACTTGATCCTAGGACCTCTTCGCGAAGAAGTGGGAACGGCCGCTGATTTGTTTTTGGCGCGGAGTTCTTGCTGTTGGCGTGCTTCTGCTTCGGACTCTTCTCCTTCTGAGTCTGTCCTGAAACTTTTCATTGCATGACCATGTTTATGTAACCATTCTTCTGTATTGGCTAGGATTGGTCTCAGCCTTTCTCTCATGCTGGTAACCTCTTTTCTAGACCATTGTATTGCAGGCAACGGCCTTTTAGCAATGTCTTGCTCATCATAGGCAGTGATTCATGATATCACACGGATCCTCAAAATCCTCGGTAGGTCGATAATACCAAGATCATACGATTTTGTTGGTATTTGTCAAATCTGCAATGAATCATTTCGCGAATGGCTTCTTCATCTCACCATTTGCCTAGATGTCTTCAAAGCGGTACTGTGTTGGTGACCCTTTGCAACTTTTCACGACATCTCGGTGGTCGAAATCAAACCTATACTGTAGGTTTTGATGGTCATGATCGCATTTCAGCATGAGCGGACTTAGCTTTGTGTAGTTTGGATAGTATATCGGCCGATGGTCAGCGGGAACTTGAACCCACGCTTGTGATTGCTTCTTCGTTCTTTCTGCACTGACATCAGCTGTCTGCATGTTTCCATGAGAATCCACTTATCCGAAGGATAACGTGGTAGCATGTAGGGACAACCAGTGTAGCAGCCTACTCTCAAGTAAGTAAACGTTGGGAATTGGAGAAAAATGCATCCAACTTTACTTACCACCTTATAAGCCTCATCGGATACTCTTCTTCTTTCCAAAGCTGGATCAAAGTTGAAGAGTAAGGGTGCAAAGAAAGCATTAGTGACCCGTCTGAAATGATGAAAGCTCTCCTTTAGCTCCAATTGATAGAAATATCTATACACAGACACCATCATTCGATTCCCTTTTGTAGATAGACCTGGGAATTGTCTCATCACAGCCGCTGCGTACACCAGGTAAGAAGTCATGTAGAACTTCAATGTAGAAGGAGCATTGATCAACTGCTCGTGCATCTCATCACTGATTTGTTTGCCCCAGTCAATATGCACCTTCTGCCTTCTTATGATCCTGATGTATTCATACATCCAGTCGTGAAAGGTGGATGATTCCGGCAAGGCTTTCACTCTGCTTAGAAACGTGATCATGTCCTTGACGTCATCTTTGAAGTCACTTCTCAGGAGTCCTTTCGGCCATCTAGAAACAGATGATCTAGGATTTTTGAGCCATTGAGTGTTTATCAACTGTTTAGCTTTATTGGGATCAGCATCGAAGATCTCCTGAGCTTTTGATATAGAGATGTCAATGTATCTCTCCATATGAGGGACCTTGAAGACAATGTCAAAGAAATCAGGGTCGAGTCTCAGAATCTCGTGCCCGGAAGAGTCGATCACACTTCTGCTTTCTCTGATGTAATGAGACGCAACTTGAAGAACAAACTCAGTATTGTGCACAACTGTAGGGAACATCGCCACCAAGTGGAGGTTGCTGTGTATGATAGCTCTCATTGAATCAGGAAGAGGCTTCGTCTCTGTTAGCTTTGCGAAGTCAACCAAATCTTGATGACCAACTTCTGTATCCTTTATCTCTTCGACTTTGGAAAGCACCATAGTTGGCGGATAGACGCCTTGATATTTGTATTTCATCTTGCTTTTTGCTTTCGATGAAGAAGGCGGCTGAGTAGCAGTCATCAAAAGAACTGAAGCTCTGATCAATCTTGATTTGACGATCTTTGAAAGTAGACTGCAATCCGTTTAGTCAAAACAAACATGAATTGTTAAGACACATGGGAAAGCGCGAAATGAGCACGAGGATGGGAAATCATGAAGCGGATTACGAGGCATGCAAAACGATGCACAAATGCGGAAAAATGAGGCTCAGGAGTGCACTGGTAAAAAATGAAGTTCATTTGGGAAGGATTAAGGAAAGCCTGAAAAAAGTGTAAGGCCGCTAAAATTCAGCGCCCTTACATCTTTGAAAAATTGCCTTTGATGCAAGGGCACTAAATTTTAGCGCCCTTACACTTTGCAGTGTTAGGCATTTTTTGACATTTCCAAAATGTCACAGCGCTAAAATTCAGCGCTTTTGCATTTTCTTGACAATTTTGAAAATGTAAATGTAGGAATGAATGGCGAGGGTGCTCATGCTTGGCAAAGACAATTTGTTTGAAACATGAAAACTTTTGAACTTGTTTCCATCCCATTTCATACGCACTCAAAGGTTAAAGGAATTCTCTTTCACAATGATAAATCTTTCCAATGTTCATACCAAAACGTATAGAGAGGGAAACAAAGAAAAGAATACACAAACGCATTGGATAGATACCAGTTCTCAAAAAAAACATCGCGTATTGAGGAGAATGGGGAAAGAAACGCGAATGGAGAGAAGAGATGAGCGTTGAACATGAATGAAGATCACTACGCGTAAGGATGAAAGACGCGAATGAAGAACTTAACGCGTAGGGAAACAAAGAAAAGAATGCGTAGGGTAAGAAAATGGAAATGAAGGAAAGAAAACACGCGAAGAGAAACAGAAAGAACAAAAACAAAAATGCGTATAAAGGGAAGAAGACAAAACAAAAACGTGTATGTTAATATCGAACACATACAAATAAAAGAAGAATAATGGCAAAGCAAAATGACTTACCAGAACCAAAACGTGAAGCTTGCTGAAGGAAGAAAGGCGAAAATCTTCAAAAACGCGATTTACAGTTGAGAAGCAAACTCGCACAGCAAGAGGAGAGAGGAGAAAATAAAATGTAAACAACTAAAATGGCGAATTCATTCACTTAAGTGAAAATGAAAATTAAAACCTAACTCAAGTCGAGCAATAAATTTAGGCACGAAAAGTGGCACGATTGACGAAAAACGCGAAAACATGAAGAAACGTGCCAGAGTCACGAAAAAAGTTTAAGTGTTGAAGAAAAATGTAATGGCGCTAAAATTTTGCGCTATTACATTTTTTGGAATTTTCACTGCATGCAGGGGTAGCTAAATTTTAGCGCCCTTGCATTTTCTGACTTAGCCAATTTTTGGCTTCAAGGCAGGAGCGCACTTTTTCAGTGCCACTGCATTTTTAGCAATTTGCTAAGTACGAACAGTGAAACTTCGCGAAAGATCTCGTTTCGAAGGTCTTTGCGAGGCGAACATGGGGGAATGCTCGAATTGACTATTCGAGGCTTGGGAACGCATTTCAAGGTGGCTTGAAAATCACTTCGTTATGCGTGCTTGAACTTCACGAATCCTAGGAAACGGACAAGTTTCGTAGGGGGGTTATCCGTGGAACGAGCGCTGCTAGATTCTGTGATAACACAATTGATGTTATCCTTCGTGAAATATTGCACTATATGAATATAAGGTTATTGAATAATGATTATTCTAACTTTTGAGATGTTTATGTATTCTGCTTATGTTGTGAACATTTGACTACCAAGAGCATGTGTTAGTGGATGTAGGTATATGAACCATTCCTCAAGGCGGAGGGGAAGTATCACTCGAGAGAGGATCTTGGTTGGGTAACCGGTAAAGTAAACTATCTGAGCATACACACACATCACCTTAGATTGAGTGAACTGAATCAGTTTGTGTGGGTTATAGGTAAGTTGTACTTGGCCTGTATGTTTGCATTAGGAGTCTTGTTTACTTCTGCATGCTTTGTGAGTAATGTTTATCTTGTGATATTACGATCATATGGATAGGTCGGATGTAGGTGGAAGTATGTTTATATGTATGCACATGTGTGTCAGGAGGATTTGACGACACATATATGCATATGTATAGAGATACCACATGTACACACCTATCAATATGATGGTAACGTAAATGGATGTACGTGAATCAAAAGTGGAAATATATACATATATATAGTATATACACGTATCCATGTATATACATATCGATACAAGTGTACGTTGGTGAATGGATATGCTCATACGGATGCATCGATATGGTATATACAGGTATATATATGTATATATGCACACATCCTGAATAATGTGGATATTAATAATATTTTATTATTATTGCCTTTTGAATTAACATATATATATATATATATATTATAGTTATATTAAAACATATATATAATAAAATATATAATTCCCTTGATTAAACTATGAAATCGAATTATTTCTGAAACATCATAAAACTATGGAAATTGAATTAATTCTAAGTCGATTTAATATTATCATCATTCGACTTTGGAAATCAAATTGTTTCTAAATCGATATAATTCATATCTTTTTAACTTGGAAAATCAAATTATGAAATAAATCAAAATGACTGCAAATCGCATATTGGACTTTGGTTTATTTAAGCCGATATGGCTAAATATTTGAATTTGAAACAAATACGACACTTTGTGAAATCGTGCATCCTGGTTATATGCATGTAGGGATGAAACCCACGAAAGGCGTTTAAATCTTTTTCCTGAGTCAGAAGCTGAGGCAAGAATAAATCCAATGTAGTAATGGAACTTTGTTGACTCAGCCTGAAAGATAGTAGACATAGGCTATGTGTTCATGAATTACAAACGAGTTTTTCTCTGCTTCATGAAAAACCCACCATTTTATGAGTTTGGTGCCACCTCTGGAAACATATTCTGTAGGTGTTGATTTATAAAATTCTCCATGTGCTTTTGGAATTAGTCTTCATAATGCTGGCAGAATTGGAGGTCAACTCACCCTATTATTTGCTGAGTATGGCATGGAATTGGTGCCACCTCCAGGATTGGAAAATGTCAAATGGCAGTGGTGTCAATTCACATGCCATTGCATTAGGAATTGTTGGACGCTGGGCTCTATAAATAGTCGCCCAATTCTCATTCACCATACTCATTCACCATTCTTCATCAGCTTTTGCAATTATCTTTGAGATTACCTTATTCACCATATGCGTATCATTTTGTGCATTCTTATATGTTCAGTTATCAATTACTGATTGGACATTATATACAAGCATACTTTACATTACTGAGTGACCATATTTTACAGACAAAGTTCACATTTATGTGAGATACTATTATCTTTGAGAGAAACGTATTCTACCCAAGGAATACGTCATTTCTGCTAGAGATTTTTAGAGTGGAAAAGAGGGAACTTTGTGAGCATTTTCTGAGATTCTGGGAATCAATACAAGGAGCTGGATTGAGCTTTATTTGAAGGCAGCTCTGTCATCAGTTTTGGGAAAGCATATACAAGCATGGGATATTCTTCTACTATTTATTTGAAAGAATTGTTATGCTGTTTGAAAAATATACTTTTTGTTTGTGCATAGGAAGTGAATATGTTTGTCTTTTGAAAAAGGGAAAACGAAGCAATTCTAGCTGTGTTTTACATGTTAGTAAAGATCTCCATAATAGGAGAATGTTGTGTGCTTTAGATATTATCTATTAGGCTTGATTGAATACAAGAGTCACTTGAGGTACACCGGCTAAGTCATTAAGTTGACTAGGAAAGCTTGTGTTACTCCTAGGATAGATAATCCTGTAAGGGAGGGGCTTGTGGACTTGTTATTTATATTCATTTCAAGTAGACTAGAATGTTGTAGGTTAGTCTGGGATGACAGATTATCCCATGAAGGACCATACCTATTCGTAGTGTAAGATAGCCTTAAGTCAAATCGGCCCTGAGTAGTGTTTATGATAGATGACTTCATTCAAAGTACTAAATGAGAACACTTTGGCCAAAGTAGTGCAATGTACGACATCCACTTAGGCTGTGTGATGCTTGAGACTACACTGTCAGTTCACCGTGATCCATTAGTACATGCTAGTTTGGGATTGTGGGATTACAAGGTTCTAGTTATGTAGGACACAACACTATGCTCAGTTAGTTGTTGGTATCTGTTGATGTGTTTTTCGTGACCGCACCAACACAGAATAAAGTCGCCAACGGCTACCCTATTCTCTTTTGATCAAAGTATCCAACACGCTAAGATTGCGAGAGAGTTCGTGCGTTCAACTCCAAGGTTCCTTCAGTGTGAATAGTCTCAGTTGGCTCAATGTGATTTGTTGGTATTTCAAGGGGACTTACGAAATTGTTCAACAGCAGAGGAAGGGGGTTTTCACAATTCGACAGATTTATCAATGAAGCGCGAGTTTCCTATTCTAACCAGAAAGTACTGAATTTAAATTGGTTGCAGGGTTTAGAGAGTCTAAATCTATTCTAAGTGCGGGATATGGAGCTCAACTTCAGCAAACTTCAACCGGACTTCACTTTGCCTCGCGTCAGACAGCTTCCACGGAGTCGGTGCAATCTTCAAGGGAGGTGACTAAAGATATTCAAACCACCACTTTGACATGAAGATACCATCACAACGACGCATACCATCATTCAAACTGTGATTGAAGTTAGGCCCACAATGTTTCCAGTTGACCACTCAAGGCGAACACACCATTAGTGAGCCTGCTAGTGGTATGGATAAGCGAAGCTTGCTTAGATCAAACACCACATTCCATTATTACTATCTACTTGCATAAAATGAAATTTACCCGACTTTAAGCTACTATTCGAATCAGAAGGACGAAGAAACCTTGCTAGCTACTCACAACAAAAGACGAGATTCACCATCAACGAAAACTCTTTTTATTGAGAGAGGGTTCACAACAATTTCTTACAAAGTTTTCAAAGGGAAAACTTTCCCTCTTCTTCAAACTATCCTATCAATCTATACTAAGCTACCTCTAATCTATTACCTAGCTGTCTCTCTATTCTTTAATGATCTAATATCTAATCCCATACAAATGAGGGGGGGTGACCCTTTTATAGCTGGCCAAGTCCAATGGACGGCTTAGATTGAGCCACATAAACCCTAACCCTAAAAACTGCCACCAAGAAGAGTGGAGTAATAAATAAGCAATTAATGTCCACCATCTTCTAGAAGATTCCTGTCTGCAAACGCGTTCACACTGTTCTTGTTCTTCTTCTCGACTGCAAATTCGATGAGCCTGATCATCATGGCTTCAACTTCTTGGACTGACATGGCTACTTCTTTCTCCTGCTTGATGATGGTTTTACTCCTTGATGTCATTACATTTCAGGTTGGGTCAAGTATGCTGGAAAAACACCCTCTGGGTCAACGCCGAAGAAAGACCCCCACTTTGTCCTTCAATTCATCTTGCTATCATTCTTTAACTTTGAGGTGCTTGAGGATGATCTCTAACGCTTGGTACTTCATCTTTCCCTCCATCCTGAGCTTGGAAGGATTCTCTCGTCTTGAACTCAAACATTTCTTCTTTTGCCACTTGAGTTGGGCACATACTAGGTCTCAACACTTAGCCATTTCTTGCAACTTTTCTTCTTTCAAGGTTGAAATGTAGTCCTGGAATACTTACTCCATCTTCCTAAGTCATCATGCCTTGCCCTGATGTTCATTCTGCAAAACAAACAAAAGAAGAACATTAAAACACTTTTAATATAAATCCAATTTACTTACCTGATCTCATGCTTTGACTTCCAAGGTCTGAGTGATCTCCGGATCTGATAGGGTTCATCACTTTTCTCTAGCAAACTTTGCTTTCTTCATAATTTTTCGACATCTATAGGCTGGGCGTATAACACCTGTGCTTCATATTTCAATGTCTTAGAGAATTTCACTCATCTTGTACTCCGCTTCCTGTGTACCTTGAAGTTGTGCCTCAGAAAATTTTATCCAACTTGATGGCGCGCTTAGAAGGTGTTGTTTGATTCCTCTCTGTCTTAGAAAATTTTCCAACCAGCATGATACCCCCTTTTACCTTAGCCAATTTTCCAGCTCATCTGCCTTAGAAACAATTTATTTCCTCTAGAAAATTTCATCACCCAAGCGTCCGAGCAAAAATATTCATCTTAAAGTCTCCGACAAGGCGTGAAGAATTTCAAAATCATCTCCTTGTCGAAGATGTCCAGTACCCAGAAGAAAATTCTTTCCAAAAGACATCAAATTTATGTGTCTACAAATGAAGGGGTACTTTTAATTTTTTTTAATTTTAACCCTAGAAAAATATTTTCCAATCAAATTTATTCTCATCCTTCATCTCTGGGCATATTTTCTTGCTCTGTCTTGACAATCTTCATCAACTTCGTGAAGCTGGCACCTTCTGACATATCTTTGTCAATTTTATTCATGTCATAACACATTTCATCATCCCCTGCAAGCTTAGGCGTACTTATTTGGAGGTGGAATTTTATGCCTTAGAAAAATTTCATCATCAAAGTTCATCTTACTTCTCCTCTGGGCACGCTTTTTCTTGTTTTGACACTTAAGAAATTTTCCAACTCATTCCTCAAGCTAGGCGCATTTGAGCTCCTATCCTGCCATTTGCAAACACTTAGAAAATATTTTCAAACATCATGTTGCCTCCAGCCACCTTGGGCACAATTCATGGGTAGTGCTTCCATTTTAATTGCCTTGGAGGAACTTCTAACCACCTTGCTAAGATGGGCGCATTTGGAGGTTGGAGAAAGAATTTTCCTTTCCTTAGAAATTTTTATCAACCTCACTTTACCTTGGGCGCATTTGATGGGTCCTGCAGGAACTTTCAACTACTTAGAAACCCTTTTCATCTTCCTTCTTAAGCTGGGCACACTTGAGGGTTATCTACCTTCAATTCCAATGCCTTAGAAAATTTTTGAGTCACCCTCTTTCCTCTAGGCACATTTGGACCCTTCAACTTTTTTTTTTTCACACTTAGAAAATTTTCCAATGCTTCTTTAAGTGTAGGCGCATTCACCACCTTGAGGTTCCATTTTCCATCACTTAGAAATTTTCACATCAACTCATCTTTCATTATCTCTCAAGGGCGCATTTGGGGATGGGAGATTCCAACTTCAAACACTTAGAAAATTTCTCTGTCTCCCCCTTCAAGCTAGGCACATTTGAGGTGTTGTGCTTTTAGTTTCCATGCCTTAGAAAATTTTCTAGGTATCTCTTCAGACTAAGGCGCATTTACACCTTGAGCTTTCAATTCTCATCCCTTACAAAAAATTTCAACTTCCTATCCAAGCTTGGCCAATACCATCCCTTCCACTTCTAATTTCCTTGCCTTAGACAAATTCCAAGGCACCTCCTAGTCAAGGCGCAAATTACCCCCTCTACTTTCATTTTTAGTGCCTTGGAAGGTTTTCTCATTCCTTGTCATGCTAGGCGCATTCAGCCCTTCAAGCTTCTAGCTTTCCACACTTAGAAAATTTTCAAACTTCCTTTTCCAATCAAGGGCGCATTTTGGATAGTAAGCCTCCAGTTTATAATACTTAGAAAATTTTCCACTCCTTGCTCTTCTCTTAGGCGCATATAGGGGTGCTTCCTTCAAGTTTACACGCCTTAGAAACATTTCTAATTCTCCCTCCGAGATCAAGGCGCATATGACCCCTTGTAGTTTCATTTTCGAACACTTAAACATTTTCTTGCTACCTCAACTTGCAAGGGCGCATTTAGGAGGTGTTACTTCCAATTTGTTTGCCTTCGAAAATTTCCCATGTTTTCAAGCTTCTTGAGGGGCATTTTAGAGGTGATACTTCAAGTTTAAATGCCTTAGAAATTTTTCAAACTCCATCTTCAAATGAAGGCGCATTTAGCATAGTGAGCTTTCAATTTCTATGCCTTAGAAAATTTCAAGGCCCCCTCTTCTTCTTGGGCGCATATGAGGGTGTTTCCTTCAAATTTTCCTGCCTTAGAATATTTTCTTGCCTTCAAAACTTCTTGGGCGCATATGGGGTATCATACTTCAAGTTAAAACACTTAGAATATTTTTAAAGACCCCCTTCTTCTTCATGGGCGCATATGAGGCCTTGAGCTTCAAATTTTCAATACTTAGAAACTTTCACCTCTCTTTCCTTGCTAGGGTGCATATGATGGCTAGAGCTTCCATTTTTCCCATACTTAGAGATTTTCAACTTACTTCCAGCTAGCAAGGGCGCATTTGACATGGGTAGCTTCAAGTTTGAAGCAGTTAGAGAAATTTCATGCCATCTTCAAGTAGCTAAGGCGCATTTCACCATGCCTACTTCAAATTTCAAGGACTTAGACAAATTTCAATCACTTCTTCTCCTTGGGCGAATTTTGATGCTGGAGCTTCAAGTTTGCCAGACTTAGTGAATTTTTCATGCCATCTTCAAGCTTCTAGGGCGGATTTTGATGCTGGAGCTTTCATTTTATCAGACTTAGATGAATTTCAAAGCTTTCGTCCGATTTGAAGTGGTTTGTTCATGTTGCCCCCAACTTGCACTAGCTTTCTATTTTTAGAAAGTTTCTCAAACTTTGCATTTTAAGCCGATTTCAAGTTCCAAAAAAGCTCGATTTTCACTTTATCTCGAACCTCGTGATGTGATTGAGCTACTGGCACCTAGTGCTTGCCTATACCTGCTATTTTTAGCAACTTACTAAAAATAGTAATTGCTCAGAATGTGCTCAAACTTTGCGTGCTGATTGCCTGAAGGGCGTCGATTGTGGCTGGATACTGCTTCTGTGTGAATGTCATGTTTCGCCCTAGATTTTAGGAAACCCTAATTCCTCTGCATAGGCCTACTAAAAATATTAAGTGCTTGATTTTTGAATCTCTGCAACTCCGTTTGACCTGAAATTCGCGCCATGGGGTCTTCATCACTTGCTTGACCTGTTCATACTGATGCCTCGCGTTAACCTGCTATTTACAGCATATTTCTAGAGGTGGTTTACTACTTATAATAACTACTTAGTTTCATGACTTCCACAACTCCATTTGACTTGAAATTTGAATGTCATGACCCTCATCGGTAGACTTGCCTGTTCACACTGGCACCTGATGTTGACTTACTATTTATAGCCTGTTTCAAACGTGGCTTACTATAAATAGTAAGTGCTCTGATTGCCTTCAAATTTTACTAGTGGACTCCTTGAAAGATGCTGATCGTGATGGGATACCTTGGTTTTCGAAAATTCTGGCATTTTACCCCTCATTTTGGGTCCCGAAGCTAGAAACCCTAATTTGACTTGCATGTCTATCAAATGACCTCCGTTTGACCTCGTTTTTGTTGCATGCCGATCAGTTTGTGATTCTGAAGTGCTGGGAGGGGGTTGCCAGAGTGGATCTGCTAAAAATAGTAAGTTGCTGAAAAATTGATCATCTCCGTTTGCATGTCACATCATTGCGTAGCTCTTGAAAAACCCATAAAGAATAACTCGACATGCGCTGAAAAGCCTTGCATGCAAACCTTAAAAATAGCCTCTAAAGAGGGGCTCCTGAAAAAGTCATGATCCTGGTTTGCATGTTATACCACTGCGAAGCCCTCGAAAAACCCACAAGGAATATGCTGACATGCGTTGAAAACTTCAACATGCAAACCCTAAAAATAGCCTTTGAAGGCTGAATACTGAAAGTCATCGTCTCATTTTGCATGTTATATCATTGCGTAGGTCTCAGAAAACCCAGAAAGAATCTGTGGATATGCATTGAAAAACTTTGCATATAAACCCTAAAATCAGCTCCTAAAGGAGAACTTGCTAAAAATAGAAAGTTGTCAGTTCTAGCTCAAAACTTGCAGACAAACAGCTTGACGTGCTCTAGATGCAGGGTGATGATCAAAATTTCAAAAGTGCTAAGAGAATGCTCTGAATTGAACACTTACTAAAAATAGTAAGTTGTTGGAATCCAATGAAATTTTGTTGGGAACCTGCTGGGAGCATGTTGAATGCATTACCAAACTCAGATTTCAATTCATTCACTCAATTTGACTCCAAACTGGCCAAAAAACTCAAAACCCTAATTCTATAGACTTAGCCAAAATCTCACGTTTAAGCTCAAAGGCGGGCACATACCCGAAAAGGTAGACAACAGAAGAGAGAGAGAGAGAGAGAGAGAGAGAGAGAGAGAGAGAGAGAGAGAGAGAGACAAAACCAAAGCCAAAAGACGAGGAACGGAGCAAAAATTAGGGGGTCCCCATTTGCAATGGGGCGATGTGTGAAAAAGGTCACAATAGTATCGGTTACTCTACCAATCTCTTCGTCGAAGGGAAGGGCCATCTATCAAATGATAGATGTGCGGGGGGACTGCATTAAGTGTCTGTGGTTGGCGGAAAAGCGCCTGAGTGATGCTTCTCCTCCACAACAGGCGACAGAAGAACCAAGATTTGAAAGGAAAGGAACTTGGACCATCTTACTACTATTTGTTGGAAAGCTCCATGAGCTATGTATGTACTTGTATGTTTTCTTACTCTGATGTATATTTGTAAAGAAAAATAAATACTTATTGAAATATGTTGTATCTTATTTGGAAATTATCAATAAAAGAAAAGAAATTTTTTATTGCATTAGCTTTATTACTTGTTACCATTACTTGTTTGGTGTAAAATTAAGAAATTTTTACTTTATGAAAGGGTTAGGTCATTACAAAATGGCTATAACTTTCTTGTTATCCAGCAAAAATTAAATCTTAAATATGTTCTAGAAAGCTAAGAAGATCAAGGATAAAAACCAAAAAAAAATTAATTAAGTTCTCTAAAACATGAGAGCATTTTTTACAGTAAATCAAGTTATTTTGTTTCAATGAGAACTCCTTTCTAAATAGAGTTATTCTTATTCCAATGTGATAGTAGAGAAACAATAAGATCGTGATCCCATACCTGATTCAATGGAAAGACTAGACAGTAGTAAAACAGCTATAACTTGTTATCCAACAAAAAATTAAAAAGTATGTATGTTCTAGAAAGCTAAGAAGATTGAGGATAAAAACCACAAAGGGATTTAATTAAATTCTCGAAAACACAAGAACAATTTTTACAGTAATCAACTTATTGTCAAGTAACAGTTAAACAACAAACAAAGATGTCTTCCCATACATTAATAGATTTAGTACAATGCAAAGCATTTTGCTATTAACAATAAAATTAAGTTTGAGAATTTTTAGAGAAAACATAGGCTTATTTCTTGCATAGTTAAAAATTTAAAAGTATGATTCCATTGATCGTTATTTAAGAACTTTACATAGTGAAAACCTGTATTTAAAATGTAAATAGTATTTAAAATATATATTGCAACTATTGGAGACGCATTTATTTGTGAGCATTAGATCATAGCAAATAATTGTAATTACCATTTGATTGCACTACAACTAGTGAAAATAATTTATGACCTTTATTTACAGATAAGGATTAGAATTACCGAATGATTGAATAGGTGCTATGAACAGTTTTCGGTAGTTAATTACTTGCTTTTGTAATTTAATTGCCTGGGGATGAGCTATAGAGCATAAGAAAACGGCTATAGAAATCTTTGGCCGACGTACCATGAAATATATATTTCATAGTTGAAATTTCTATTTCATAAATTGTTCATATATGCTCTAAGTTCATGTGTAATGTATGATGTATGTGATAAGTAGACCATAGTTGCATAAGATTCTCTACAATCCAGATGGCTCTATTTTTTTGTTGCCTCTATGTGAAGGATGGGTTCACCTTCATGGTGAAGTACAAGGAAGCCTAACAAGCTTCAAAGATGGTGGTTAAAGCACTAATGATGTGACTCTCTCCCAAATTGGATCCAAAGAAGAAGCAAATTTCATGCATTATTGAGATTGTATTCTTTACAAGTCATAGTAGTTGGAACTATTAATGTTTTATTAACAAGACCGTATGTGTCTCATATAGTAAAAAGTGGTGTTTTAAATACTAACTTGTATTAAAGATTTATGCAGTTAATATGAATTATTGTAATTAAAGTATTAAAGTAAATTCAAGAGTTTTTGGACTAGTTAAGCTAGTTAGCTTAAAACGTCTAAATTTGGTATTATATAATCAAATTTCTAACATAGTGTTGTACCCAAACCAAATTTTTGCTTCATCAAGGCATTTTGTATTTAAAAGTCTAAATCTTGTTAAAATGTCGTAAAACACAGTTTTGGGCAATATCAAGCATGGAGTTTTTGTCAATAGTTTGTCAGTCAAAGTCAGTTTTATTGAACAGAGCCTGAAGCAGAGAATCAAAATAGAGTTTTTCACGATGGAGGAGCATCTCACGACAGCATTTCACGTTGCACACGGTCATTTCAGTGATCGAAACGGAGTTTTTAATGATCAATTTATGAAGATTTTTCAAAGGAAAAGCCAGAAAGTGCAAGTATAGCTCAGGGGCGCCCAGCTTGTTGAAGGTCAAGATCTCGCTGAAAGTGTTCAAGCATCCAGTCAATCTCTTCAGAATCAGTCTGGCTATCCGTTGAGCTATCCAGCAAAGCTTTTCGAGACCCACAGCTCCGGCAAATAACGACAGAAGTTGAAATTCCTAAATTGCCAGAGGTGAGAAACTTGTCTTTTTCAGGCAAAAGTGCGCCTCTACCCTGAGGGCGCCCATCTAAAAGAGGGGGTAAATTTTGGCATTTTCAAAGACGGATACAGTCAATCTGTTCTCGACTAGTTTGCTCATCCGACGAAATATCAAACGTAGTCATCCGAGTTTCAGAACTCCGGTGGCAGTCATCCAAAGATCAGCTTAAAATGGAGTTTTCACGTTTTTGAGCTTCTCCGTTTGTTCCCAGTGCAAGTACAGCTCAAGGGCGCTGGTTTAAAGGACCCTCCAGATGGTGAAATTTGCAGACGAAGTCTTCCTAACATTAGTAATACTCTAGCCTAGCTCCGCGATGCACCATCCTGCATGTCGATCCGACGTTCTAGGTGATCGTGGCGGCGTTTCTACCAAGCATGTAATTTCACGGGCGGACCAACAGACAATTTTCAGTGTATTTCCACAGTCTAGAGGCGCCTAGCCTTTAGGCCTGTCAGATGAGCCCGTTTGTGTTCGAAGTCTTCACGGCTATTGAGCATAATCATTTTATCTATTCAACGAGCCTAGCCGTCAGCCTTCGGGATTTGGCAGTCGCTCGTATGTGCGAGGTCTTTAGTGTAATACTGCAAAGTGAAGATGTCCGGAAAATGGCTGTCTGGAACGGTAATTTTAAATAAAATACGCACTGGAGTGTTTGAGGTCTTAGAAGCAGTTTTCTTGCTTCGTCACCTCCAAAGACTTCTCTTGTGGGCCCTTCTGGCTGTCCGTTAAAACAGATAGTGCCTGAATCGGGTCGTCTCAGCTCCAGATATCAGAAGTCAAAGTGGGGTACTTGGATGAAAGTTCAATTTTCGTCAAAATGACACCAGTGCAACCAAGAGCCAGGGGCGCTTTTACTTTTGAGGTCCTTAACACAGCTTTCAGGTGTCGTGCATACAGTTGTTGGATGCAGAATATCTCCAGTCATGCAGTGAGCTTCGTTTCCTGTCAGCAGGGTTCACCATTCACCGTCAGCAGCCGTTTGAAGTGTCAGATGGCAGTTTGAGAAATGGCCAAGTCTGGAACCCGTTAAAGCAATTTAATCAGGGGCGCCTAATTTTTTAAGAGGATAAACGATGGATTTTGTAGTTGTGTCTCCCAGCAGACATTTCTTCCTTGTTCAGTAGGCTTTCCGATGAATTCTTCAGATCAGTCTCAGCATCACCCGGTCATCCGGAAATCAGTGTCGAAGTTGGCCAGTCGTGACAGTGCTGTCAGCTATAAAATAGGGATTTAGTAAAAAATGAGGTATCTTGAGCAAATGGACGCCTATATGCTCAAGAGATGACTTTTCGGAATCGTTTAAGTCTGACGATGAATCTCAGAGCTTCAACAAAATTGTCAACTGAAGTTCAATATATTTGCAATTTTAGCATAAGATGGCGATTTTCTATTTTGGGCGCTTTTGCATGATAATAAATATTTTATTATTTATTTCAAATTTGAACTTCTAGTCAGTGACAGTGGAACTGAAAGGCAACCAATCAGAGGACTTCTATTCTGGTTAGGGTTTTGAATTCTTGCTGTTGCCAATTGGTGCGAATTTCTTCTTATATAAACATGGTGCCATCTTCATTATTACTCACAGAGCTTTCAAAGGAAATTCGTGTTTCATTAAGAGAAAATTTAATCTTAAGTGGAATTCGTATTTTTCAAAGCAAGTTCATATTTTCAAAAGGGAAATCGAATTTTATTAATTTTCAAAGCAAGCTTCAAGCAAATTCGTATTTCTTCAAAAGGGAATAAAGGCGCACATCTTCAGAGCAATTCATAACTTCAAAGCAATTTGCAAAATTCCTTAATTCTCAAAGGCGTATTCATTCAATAGCAATTCGCAATTCCTCAATATTCAAAGGCGAATCCTCAAATTCAATATAAATTTGTATTTTCTTCAAAAGGAAATTCAAATTTCTTCAAAACGCAAATTTCAGGAGAGGAAAATTCGTGGTTTTTCTAAACAAGGCGAATTCTTCCAGTTCAAAGGCAAATCTTCATCAATTTCTCAAGGCGGTTTTATTTAACAAATCTTTTTGTAGGATAAAATTCACAATTGTCAACAATCTGAAGAAATCTTGGGCGATTTTCACAGAGAAGAAGCATAATAAAAACGTCTTTTTCATCCTTCAATCTCAGATTTCTCTCAGAATACAAATTGCATGTTCCTGAAATTGGCGAATTCTACAAGTCTCAGTATCTGGATCATTTTCATATAATTTCCTCGAGTTGAAATTGTGCGTTTGATTTTTCACGAATTTTTAACTTTAGAACGTTTGTTCTTGAGTTACTAATTTTCTCAAGTGAAAAATCTTTGTCGATCGAGTAGAAGTTGAATTTTCGCGAATCGACATTCTGGTTGTCTTAGAATCCTTTTTGGACAAAACCCATATCTCGGATTTTTCGCTGAAAATACTTCTTCGGAAGGCTATTTTAACTCTCGGCTATTTTAGCTTTCCAGAAATCTTGTCAGAATATAGTCAAGTTCACAGTCAACAGGCTAATTTTTCAAAATGCAGTTCACTCAGCTCGAATACAGGACCAAAACCGTCCTTACTCATGATTTTCTCAGGTTGGTAGAGACAGACCTTCACAAGGTATTGCCAGAAGCAGTGCTAGATCCAGTTAAGATCAGAAGTTCAATTATTCAAAATATTGAGCAGTCTGGCTTATTAGAGGCCGCTTCCATACCTATCTCCGTTCATTGTATTGAATTCGTGATGGCTTGCATTAAGCATTACAATTCTACTACTCGTGAGATAGTGTCAGTTGACGGACGGGTCATTTGCAGTCTCAAACCTTTGGACATCGAAAGGAGTTTTGGCATTCCTCAACACCAAAACAGCCTAGTTGTTTCTATGGAGCAGTGTGCAGGCATTTGATGCTGATATGGACAAATGTCAGAAGAAGATGGCAGAAAGATGGTTAAAACAAGCAAAGAACAGATTGCCAAACAATGTGGGTCGTGGTGAATATAAGGATGAGTACGCGATTCTAATCACACTCTTGAATCGTGTCTCAGGTCAAGCACATGCAAATGTTTTCCAACCTTGGATGTATTACATTATTGGTCGCATCATTTCTGGGCAGGAGCATTATGACTGGGCATCCTTCATCAAATGATATTCTCCACGTGCATCACCAGCTTCCTAGTTGCCCATGAGTTTCGCCACGTTCATATCTCGTGGTACTTGATCGCTTATCGTGGTCGGGCCCGAGGATTAAACACTGTGGGCATCCTCAGTGTTCAGAAAGTTTACCAATATTATGATCAGCTTGAGTTCACCAGAGCTGAACGTCATTTCAAGCCTGTTCACGAGGCTTTTCTGACTTATACAGTGAGGAATTTGGACCGTACCGCTCAGATATCGGCAGCTGTTAGGCAGCAATGGATGGATGGGAAAATTGGCTTATTCGGGGCTTCCCAACATACACCTGCCATCCAGTATACGCTTCAGGAAATCCAAATATGCTTCCACGCTATCCTTCGATAAGACAGCTTTTTCAGAGTTCCTAAGCCGCATGCATGATGTTCATCGCTTCTACCGCAGTACGCACCATCTCTCAACTTTCCTTTTCAGTTTGGAATGTATTGGTGCAAGTCGGCAATTGATAGTAAAATTGCAGGGCAAGAGCTTGAGAAATATCATCTTAAGTATCTTGTTGAAGCACGTGCCTATGATCTTTCAAGTCATTATACAGCTCGCCTTGCTGGAGGTACATATCACGAGCCTTCTATGGAGGATTACTGGGAAAATTGCACAGATGACTTCGAGGTTCGCAGACGCAGTTATGGCCGCTTCTCTCTCTCACAGATTTCTATTTTCTTGTCAGAAGATGTGGGAGGTTTATCAGATGATGAGGGAGAGGTTCTTCCTCAGTTTTTCAGAGAGCAAGTCGATACACAACCGTTGCCAGCAGTTGATTGGTACGCCAAGGAATACGCAACGGTCAAGGAGAGGTCAAGTAGAGTTATTCAGAACAGTATACTTTACCTCAACAGCAAGAAGACAAGGAGGATAAGTGTTCCCAGAGCAGAGCAGCCAGTAGTGGTGAATCCTTCGCTACCTTCCTCGTCAAAACCTAACAAAAAGAAGAGGAGTAATCCTCCCAAAAAAGTACAAGCGCCAAACAATTCAAAGGGCAAGGCGCTTGCCACTGTTACACACACGGAGCCTGACAGACAGCCTATCACAGAGCCAGTTCAGAGATCAGTTCAGAGCCAGCCAGTACCTGAGGTTCAGCCTCAAGTTCCTACACCAGTTTCAGAGCCTTCACCAGTCCCAATTCACATTGAATTGGATTTAGACTCTCCACCTCAAGTAGCGGGTCTTCTACACCCTCACTCTCATCAGTACCTCCTGTCGCTAGTGCAGACCCTTCTAGTAGCATTAGCCGAGACCAATCTTGGATCGAAGCTCAGCTAGGAAGGAAGAGGAGGCAGCCATCTTATGTTCTTAATCATTCTGATTTTGACGACATTTACCAGGATGCGCCGGACAAGAGAGTTAAGAACATGGTTCACGTAGAGAGAAAACACCGATATGGAGATTGCTTCATTGAAACTGCTGCACTCTCCACGGTAAGGACTTGGCTGAGTTAGAATCTCAGGATTTTGAAGTTATCACAGTCAACCTTGGTCGCAGCACACGCCAGACTCAGGTTGATCTTCTACAAGTTGCTACAGACAGTGCCAGGGATAGAATACTGAAGGACGGAGAGGATAAGGCAGCCCTCAAGGCTGAAATCAGACAGCTTCGTCAGTATATTTCTAGTCTTGTGCATAGACCCGATGCCATTAACACACTCCCGCCGATGCTTGAGCCTCCAGCAGAGCAAAGTCAACTCAATCACTTGGTTGCATATGGCAAGCGTTTGGAGGAGTGAGAGGAAGAATTCGTTGCTAGAGGCCGTACTATGCTCACAGAGTTATATCAGTTGCGGTACAATGCACGAGAGCTTTCGTCTTCGTCTTCAGGATGAGGAACGAGATATGGCTATTAACAAACCCCGAGATGAGATTATGATTGCTCACCTGAGTGTGGCTTATGATGCAGTCACAGATGCAGAGGACAGAGAAGCTATCTACTCTTGGAAAACACAACTAGTTTTCAGGGCAAAGATAGAAGACACTTTAGCATCAGAATTGACTGAGAGTAGAGAGCACGTCACTAGTGCACTCCGGTTTGTGAGAACTCTAGTATCTCGTTTACCGTGCCGTTACCAGATTGAGGGTGGTGCCTACGTTGAGCTTACCGATGTTCAATCAGAGCTCCAGGCACTCATTCATACCATTTTCAGTGGGGAGACCGTTGGCTGTAAGATTACTCAGCTTACAGTCATGTCAGCATTGTTCGATGAGGCAACAAGGAGTAGGGGCGAACTTCAGTCTCAGATCACAGCTGGTGAGGATATGCTGCATCGACATAGCATTCTTCGACAGAGTCTCATAGCTCCAGATAGTGATAGAGTTAACAATCTCGTTGAGGGATTGATTGCTCGAGATCACGACTAGTAAACTTCAGTTCCCACCTCTCAGGATAGACATTACACATACGAGTTGAACTTGGTGTTACCCTTTCAAGTTAACTCGATGTTGTCATCACATGCATATCTATTCTGAGATCAACTTTACACACTTGGAGTTTTATTTTAGGGTTTTACGTTAACTGATGGTAGTCTTCCAGTTAACTCGCTTTCAATAAGGACGTGCATGCTCGCACAATAGTCCATTTTTAGATTAGATGTTTCGGTTAACTGATGGTAGCTTTCCAGTTAACTGTATAGTTTACTTCATTAGGGTTTGGCAGCAAATCTTGCATGCATTGCAAGACTGTAGATGACTCAAGGTGATTTTAGGGTTCCCTACACCTTGATGTATATAAATAAGAGCTTTTGCTCATTTGTTAACTTTTGCTTGAGAGAGAAATATATGCTGCGCCTACCTTGCCCTCAATATTGCTCTTTTGGTATTTGTTCATGTGTCTTCGCTATTACGATTAATTGTTATGCCACATAGGGTTTCAAGAGATTGTAATGGTGGATTCTTTCCATAGTTTAGATAAATCTGTTTTGTGAATCTTATCATTTCAATCAAGCGTTATGCCACATAGGGTTTCGTGAGATTGTGATGATAAAATCGTTTTGTGAAGTCTTTACTACTTTGATCAAGTGTTATGCCACATAGGGTTTCATAAGATTGGCATGGTAAATTCCTCCCATAGTTTAGATAAATCTGTTTTGTGAGACTTTTATCATTAAGATCAAGTGTTATGCCACATAGGGTTTCGTGAGATTGTGGTGATAAAAGCTGTTTGTGAAGTCTTTACTATTTTGATCAAGTGTTATGCCACATAGGGTTTCATAAGATTGTCATGGTAAATTCTTAAATCTGTTTTGTGCCCAATAAGCTTGTTTAGATTGAGATGATAGTTGCATACACCTTGCCCTCAAGTAGAGAATCTAAACTCGTTTATCGTCCGATAGTCAAACCTTGCTCCGTTTCCTCTTGCTGTTTTCCCGAGGAGATTGGATAGATTAAGTTTAGTTGTAGTTAGTAGATCTGCAAAACCAGAGAAAACTCAGCTGCAACGTAAAGTTCTTTCAAGAAAGCCTTGTGCCTCTACAGCTGAAACAAAAAGACAGGACATAGTTTAGCTTATTTTCCTTTGCAAGTATTTTTGTCAAAGCACAACGAGGGAGCTTCCCCTCCTAATTTGAAGAGCACTCATTGCGTAGTGTACATAGGCTGTTCATAACAACTTTTACTCCAGAGGTGTTAGTTGTTACGCCAACACATAGAAGTTTTGATGAGCACAAAAAAAGAAAGTGATAATGAATAAATTTCATTTTTGAGTTTAATATTAGGACTGTATGTTACACAAAGACAGGGCTTACAAGGTCTATAGGTATTGAAACATGTCTAAGGGATTCTTTTTTAGTTACAAGGATGCTTGGGCTTCCTTTTCAACTCTTCTTGTAACTCATCTTTGTTAAAACTTCCAAGGAAGGTCTTTTGTAACTAGATTTTCCTTAGTGTTCATGGCAAGTTAGTTGTTAAGGCTTATGTTGCTTGTAGCCTATGAGTCTAATGGATTTGTAACAGAGATTTTGGGGAAGTGTGAAAGAATTGGAGAGCTTGTATGGTGTGGGACATTTTTGTTTTAGGCAAGCAAGTCCTTTAAGGTCAAATTTTGGGCAAGGAACCATTCTAATAGTTCATAAGATAGTGGCTCATGGAGGAACAACACCTCACTCTTTTGGAGTTTTTCCCTTTTGGTTTCACTTGGTCATATTGATGTTTTTAATTCTTATAGTTGTTTTTAAGCTCTTGCTTATAGTCATTGCTTCTTTACATATTAAATGCTCATAATAACTCTAGAATACACATATAATGACTGCTCTGCCATATTTTTGCACATGAAGCTGTAACTATTACAATAAATTCACTTCAAGTGTAGGATGTGTTTTGACAAGTTTAGTTTAAGACTCTCCACACTAATTTAAGGGTCAGATTGGTATCAAAGTAGGATTTCTTGGATGTGGTGGTCGTTTGTTTGCATAGTTTTTGCAAATTTATATTCAATATCAAATCAGCCAATTCGTGTGAGAAATCACATTCACTTTACTTGCTACAAGAGATAGAAGCAAGGGATTGGATAAGAGAAGTGAAACATTAAAGAAGTATATGATCTATTTTTATTTTTTTATGAATTAAGTAGTGGACTCTGTACTAATTTATGGATCAGATTGGTATATGAGCAAGAATTTTTATAAGTGAGAGGCCTAGCACGTGGTAATGCAACACCTCTAAGAGAGATTTCTTAAGCTAAAAGAAGATGTGATAAGCATTTCAAGATCTATAAAAAGGCCAGAAAATATCATGGTGGACTCATGGAGAAAATAGGAGGATACATTGAGGATTCTAATGCAATGCCCAACCCTATTGACACTTTTTGATGCTACTGGTTACCTTGGGATATTCATTTATACAAGTTTTAACTGATAAACAATACCTAGGAAATTGTCTTATGTTGAGTTTAACCTTTGTGATTATATAACTCAGTCTGGTATACATCAATCTAACTTTGGAGTATTCTGGTCTTGCATCGGATAGATTGTCTTAAAGTATTTTTTACATTTATTTGGAAGCATCTACACCTTGTTGTTCCTATTTTAAAATATTTAAATATTATGACACTTGTAAATAGAATACCGGATAACAAGGTGATCAATTTCAGTAGAGACTAGATGCTTTAAAATATCAAAATTAACTAATTTCACTTGCTTGGTTTTGAATGATAGAATTGCTTACATAAATTTAATGTATAATTGCATTACACTCCAGCTATCTCTAGCATGGATGCATTTGATGTGTGCAATGAGTGCAGCAGGTACACGTGTGAAATGTTGAAAAAGAGGGGGTCTAGGTCTAAATGCAATAGAACACTAAGACTAAGGCCTCTTTTCCTAGGGTTTCATTAGGATGCAAATCAACAAGGTGATTAGATTGACTTTCAACCATGTAGGTGAGTCAATCAAACTTGGATCTGCATCTTTGTGGGCCTTAGGCATAAATTGGAATTGATTTGTGTTGATTAACCTAATTAGACTATGTGCCCTAATATGAAAAATGCAAAATTCCGACAACTGATACATTGTAACAAAAATTTGCAGGCAGATCTGAGAAGGGCAAAATACTATGCACCTGTCCTATAAATTTGAATTCAGTCACTATAGGACATAACCGCCCAAGGACGTCTCTGTCCTTGTAGGGCTATTTTGGATCTGTTTTTGCAGTCCTTTGATGTTGGATATGAGCTCCCGATTCTCGCCTGCAAACTTGTTGGATCACTATCAGATAATTTTGTAAATGAGTTTTCGTGAGTTGACAAGCAGTGGTACACGAGGATGCATCCCCTGGGGCTTTGGCCCCCATACCTGTCTCAGGGACATTCCGAGGACGGGGGGCGCCTTGGGGACGTTTCCCAGGTGTCCCCAAAATGTATTTTTTTCAGGGACGTTTTGGATTGAGGAGGGCGTCTCGGGGACAACAAGGGGACTAGTGGCCATCCCCGGGATGGTCAGGGGACGCCTAGGCATCCCTCAACCGTCTCAAGGATGGTTGGCCATCCCCTTTTTGGGCGTCCCTCAACTGTCCCGAGGACAGCCAACCGTCCCCTTTTTCTAGCCACTTTTTGCATAAAAAAAAGCTCCGAAATTAAATTGATGAATAGTATGCTGGTATAGATCTGATAAAGCTTTGGAAATGCATTGTATAGGTCTGAAAAACAAGATAATCACCAAGAAATCACAACCAACTCACTCCTAGCTTGCCAATACTAAACATAGGTTGTGAATATCAACTCCAAGTACATTCAAACTTCACCCAAACACCCTTGAAGGAGTATACATCAGTTTGGAAACTGTATTTCATTCATTTGCAGGTCTGTTATGAAACTTCAAATGTATCAAACACAACAGGCCCCACTTATGGATTTCAAATTACTACAAATATACTTGCTGATTTATAATTGATATGCAATGAACAGCCAATATGAAACCCTATGACAGTGATTGCATTCAAATTTGAATAGTTTATGCTCACATACATCAAGTATAAATATTGATATGGTTGGAAATGAATATATTGGACTCTCATATGTAAGTAATCAACAATTATGAAATCGTAAGATGTCAAATACTCTAAAATCTCAACTTGTAACCTTGTAAAGGCTGATTTTATTTGATTTTGCAATTACTAGAACAATTACATTGACTGATATACAAGTTGGAAACACAATTTCAGACTTGCAACAAATAGAAATTTCACTCATAGTAGATCAATGACTGAAAAGGCTGATGGTATAGCTATCACACACCCAAGAAACCTTAAAAGGCTGGATATGATTGAAACAAAGTTATAACAACAGCAATAATCCTTCCACCATGTAGATCACCTAGTATGACAAAGCAGCTGGCTGGTATAGGGCTCCAGATGATTGACTATTTGACTCTATAATGTATATGTCAATATGATTAGTGATTACATTTGCAACTTTATCAATGTTCATTGTTATGATTATCATTACTCATATGAATATCTGAAATTTGAAATTTCCGTATATTTAAAAAATTTATCTAGCCGTCCCTTGTTGTCCCCAAAAGTCCCCTAAAAAATCTCATCCTCGAAACATGTTCCACCATCCCACCATCCCCCTGTACCGGAAACTTGGTGGAACATAGTTGACAAGGTTTAGGGTTTTGAATGCAACAATGGATAAATGATCTTCAAACTTCCTTCAATCCTCTCCAAACCTGAAACCTGCACATTCAAAGAGAGAGGAAGGCTTATGCCATTTAGGGGCTTGACTCAGTCAAACCCCGTGTTAGTGTTCCCACTTCCACAATGGCAATGTCAATGATAGGAAGGAATGATGAATCAACAAAGTGCTACAACTCACCACCCTTCAATGGCTTCCTTGAAGGACTAAAGTCATGCACGTCACCTCAAGGTCTTGAATCTTACTTGCTTGAATTACTTGAATTGCTTGGAGACCTACAACAAGGGGTTAGCCTTCACAAACAATGATAAAATAAACATTCATAAACTCACATAGAACTTGACATGATGTTTGGATCTTGAATTGCTGCAATAAAGCTCTGAAATGCTACTCTTGACTTGCTTAATAGTGCTCTTGACAATAATCTTTGCTCAATATTTTTCATTAGATTTGAAATGATGCAATAACTAGATATTTATATGCAATTATTCAATTTCCTGCAAATTAGATCCCGATAGCCGACATTTGCAACTTTAATTTCATATGTTAAAATGTTGACACCGACATTCAAATTTTGAGCCCAGTAAAATAGGGGGACAGAGCAACCCAAGGGCATCCCTATCCTAGCCCTATTTTCTAGGGATTTAGGTGTCGAGGGAAAAGCATTGAATAAATGCATTTGTTCTATGCTTGCAATTTATCAGAAAACGGTAAAATAAGCCTCAGAATGCATAATTTAGGAAATTAGGGGGTCAATCAGGCTCAATAATTTAAGGAGTAAAACATAGTGTCAAATTGTCAAGGGTGACAATTTTCGACACTACAAAGTGGAGTCAAGCAAGGAAATGGAAGATGATTCTTGGGGTCAAACACACCTTAGTAAGCTATATGTGAAACCCGTAAATTATTAATCACCAAATCTTTAATTATATAAATAATTTAGTTGGATTATGACATGTCTTTTAAATTGCATGTGAATTGGTTTACTCCCTTGGCCTTTGGTTTTTGTGACCTTCCATGTTTTGGGCTTGCAAGATTGATGTGTAAGCCAATGATGTGCAAGTCGTCATTGTTTTGCAAGCACCTACCATGCAAGCTATCATTGTTGTCCCTTGGGCAAAGGGATACTGTGCAAGTGGTTGCTATGCAAGCCAATGTTGTTGCGCAAGAAGTTGGTTTGCAAGCAAATTGTCATTGCGTGCACAACACACCTTTTCTTTGCAGAAAACATGGAACACCATAAAAGATAAGTTTCCCATTCCAATATTGATGATTCGCTAGATAAGGTTGTTGGCGTAACAATTAGCACCTTTGGAATGCAAGTTGGTATGAACAACTATGCACATTGGGTAATGAGTGCTCTTCAAATTAGGAGGGGAAGCTCCCTCGTATGTTGATTTGCATGAAAAAATAAAGTAATCTAACTCCTATCATTTTGTCTCAGCTGGAAGAGGCACAAGGTTAAGAAAACCACGAACGTTGCAGCTAAGGATTTTCTGGTTTCGCAGATCACTAACTACAACTAAACCAAAAGCTTTAATCTATCCAATCTCCTCAAGAAAACAGAGCATGAGGAAAAAGGAGCGGGAATGGTTTTATGATAATCTTTAAGTCAGGATTTCCAAGGAGATGACGACACCTATCAAGGCGTAGGCTGAAAGAAAGATTATTAACACAACATTGAATGACAATCTCCACTTCTAAATTCCCAAGGAGGTAACAACACCTATCCGAGGTGTAGATATGAAACAAAGATTGTTAAACATAACATAAGAAAGCCAACTAGGACAGCAAATTGCATTGGTGAAACACGCATACAATAAACGATCAAACTAGCCACTCCATTTAACTAAGATGAACAAATATCATAACAATAACATTTAGGTAAGGCTGCACAACTATTTATTATCATAATAAAGGTTCATTGAACAGATATAGAATAGCAATACTACATGTAAGGTTGCTCAACATGTATGCTATCACCTGCAAAAGTTAATTACAAATGAGCAAAGAGCTCTTATTTATAAACATCAAAGGTGTAGGGAACCCTAAAATCACCTTGAGTCAACTACAGTCTTGCAAGCATGCAAGATTTTATTGCTAAACCCCAATAAAGGAAACTATACAGTTAACTGGAAAACTACCATCAGTTAACCGAAACAAGACTAATCTAAATGGACATGTGCAAGCATGCACATCCTTATTGAAATAAAAACTAAGTGAAAACTCCAACTGTACATAGATGATTCCAGAATAAACATGGCATGAAAGGTGGAACAACAAGTTAACTCGAAAAGAAGTGTTGAGTTAACCGATGTTTCTGATGTCTATCCTGAAAGGTGGGATTTGGAGTTCACTGGCCGTGATCTCGAGCAAGTAACCCCTCCACGAGGTTATTGACTGCATCACCATCTGGAGCACTGATACTCTGTCATAGTATACTATGTCTTCGCAACATCTCACCACCTGTGATCTGGCTATGAAGCTCTCCTCTACTCTTAACTGCCTCATCAAATAACGCTGACATGACTGTAAGTTGATCTAACTTACAGCCAACGGAATCCCCACTGAAAATACCATGGATGAGCACCTGCAACTCTGACTGAACATCAGTAAGCTCAACGCACTCACCACCCTCGCGCTGATACCGGCAAGGAACTCGGGACACAAAAGTTCTCAAGTACCGAAGTACACTAGTCACGTGTTCTCTGCTCTCAGCCAACTCTAAAGCCATTGTATCCTGTATTTTTTCCTTGAAGATCAACTGTGTCCTCCAAGTAAAAATAGCCTCTTTGTCTTCTTCATCAGTGACTGAGTTGTATGCCATCCTCAGGTGAGAGATCATGATTTCATCTTTGGGTCTGTCAACCACCAAGTCTTGCTCCTCATCCTGGATGCGTAGATGGAGTTCACGGGCGTTGTACCTCAATTGATATAACTCTGTGAGTACAAAGCTGCCCCTGGTGATGAACTCCTCCTCCCAATCTACCAAATGCTTCCCATATACAACCAGCTGATTAAGTTGATTCTGCTCTGCTGGTGGCTCTAGCATCTATGGGAGTGAAGTGGTGACATTTTCCGTTCTATGCACAAGGTTAGAGATATACTGACGAAGCTGCTGGATTTCAGCCTTGAGGGCTGCCTTGTCTTCTCCGTCTTTCATCATTCTATCCTTTACAGTATCCATTGCAACCTGAAGGAACTCAACCTCTGTTTGGCATGTGCTTCTACCAAGGTCGACCTTTATCACTTCGAAGTCTTCAACTTCTACCTCATTCAAGCTCTTACCCTCTGGAGATGCAACAGTCTCTATGATGATTTCCTTGTTAGCATTCCTCTCTACATGAACCTGCTTCTTGATCCTTCTTTTTGGCGCATCCTGGTAGACATGATCAAAATCTGAGTGATCAAGTATGTAAGATGGTTGCCTCCTCTTCCTACCCAGTTGATTCTCAAGCCAAGACAAGTCTCGACTAATCTCACTAGAAGGGTCTGTGTTAGTCATAGGAAGCTCTGATGAGTGTGAATGTGTAGAGGTATCACTACGCGGTGGCAAGTCTAGGTCCAAATCAATGTGAACCAAAACTGGAGACTATTGTGGTGTAGGTGATGGCATGGGAGGCTGAACCTCGGGCTTTGGCAAGCTCCAAATTGTATTCCTGACTGGCTCCACATGCGTTTTTGTAACAAGTGCCTTCCCTTTTGAATTGTTAGGCGCTTTGTTCTTTTTAGAAGGGTTACTCCTCTTTTGTTTTGGTTTTGACGAGGATGGTAGTGAAACATCCACCGGTGGCGGCTCTGTGCTTGGCATGACTGCCCTACTTGTCTTCTTGCTATCTAGGTAGAGTATGTTGTTCTGAATAACTCTACTCGATCTCTCCTCGACAAATGAATATTCTTTGGCAAACCAATTGACAGCTGGAAGTGGCTGCATATCAACCTGTTCTCTAAAGAATTGAGGAAGTACATCCCCATCATCATCTGACAATCCTCCCACATCCTCTGACATGAAGACAAAAATCTGTGAGAGGGAGAACCTGTTGTAACTGCGTTGGAGCACCTCAAAATCATCCTCGCAATTAACCCAATAATCCTCCATAGTAGGCTTGTGGTAAGGGCAACCACCAAGGCATGCTGAATAATGACCCTGTTGTGACCTTTTCACACATCGCCCCATTCAAGATGGGGACCCCCTGATTTTCGCTCCATTCTGGTCTTTTGGCTTGGGTTTTTCTTTCTCTCTCGCTCCGTCTCTTTTCTGGTGTCTGCCTTTCGAGGGATTGTGCCCGTCATTGAGATTAAACGTGAAACTGACCAAGTCTAGGAATTAGGGTTTCATCTTTCCTGGTTAGTCCGAGGTCGAATAGGGTGAATAAATTGAAAATTGAGCTTAACATTGTTGTCAGCATGTTTCCAGCAGGCTCTCATCAAGTTTTCATCTGATTCCGAGGTACTTACTATTTTTAGTAAGTATGCAGTTACAGGCAATTCGTCAGCATTTTTGAAATTCCGACAGTCACACGGCATTCAGAGCGCATCAGGCTGCTCGCGTGCAGAATTTGAGCTAAAACAGACAACTTTCTATTTTTAGCAGTCTAGCTTCCGGAGCAAATTTCAGGGTTCAGACGCAGAGTTTTTCTTTGCATGTCTGCATATTCCTTTTGGGTTTTTCGAGACCTTCAGAGGACTTACTATAAATAGCAGGGCATAAAAACTAGCGAAAACGAAGAAAAATTCTAAGTCTGAAACTTCATCCAGTAGCCATGGCAAAATGCGCCTAGTTGATGAGGAGGCATGAAAATTCTAAGTATAAAGCCCGTCCTTCACACAGGCCAAAATGCGCCCAAGGAGAAGAAAGTCAAAGAAAGTCAACGATTTTTATCCTAAAGGCATAGTGAAATGCGCCCAAGTTGCAAGAAGGTCAAAGCAAAGTCAACGTTTTTCATCCTCTTCCATAGGCAAAAAGCGCCCAATGCATGCATGTCAAGACAAAAAAGAGGAAGTTGAAGGGTCACTCCAAGGCGTAGTAAGAAGTTTATCCTCCAACTAGGCCAAAATGCGCCCAAGAAAGGAGTGGGTCAACAAGTCAAAGTTTTTATCCTCCTACATAGCCAAAATGCGCCTAAACAAGCTCAAGTGAAGACAAAAAGGTGAAGTTGAAAGGTCATCCCCCTTGCATGTCTAAATGCGCCCAAGTTAGGATGGTAAAAGGTGAATAAGTGAGGTAAAAGATACTTCAAGGCGTGGTGAAAGGTGGTGAATGCTAGGCGTTATCCTCCATCAAGTGCAAAATGCGCCCAAGGTGGTAAGTCTTAGAGGATTTTTCCAAGGCATGTGGGGTGGTGAAGATGAATATTGGGCGTGGTTTTTTATTTTTCTCCAAAAGTGTTAGGCGCCAAGGGTGGTAAGGTAAAATAAAGTGTAAGATGAGTGATGAAATATTTCTAAGGCGTTGGAGTTTTAAATAAAATCGCCTTGCAAGTGGGGAGTGAAAATAAAAGTATGCTAGAAATGAATAAAAAATTTCTAAATGAAGTTGATAAAATTTCCAACACTGGCAAATGAACCAAAATTTTTTAAGACAAATTCTCAAAGTGCAAGATGATTTAAAAAAAAAATTTCTGAGGCAAAAATATTTTCTCCCTTAGAAAATACGCCTAGAGCTCAAGGTGGTGGAATTTTTTTTTCTCCGTGGAGCCCGAGCAAGTTTTCTCAGCAGTGAAGTTAGAGATGGATGATAATGCGGAAAAACTCAAATTTCTCAAGTCAGAGCAACAGGATGATCACAGGCGAAAAATGAATTTAATATTTTCTAAGGTTCAAAATTCAAAAAAATCAAATGAACCCGTTCGTTGGGTACCCATCGAATCGAAGCATTCTGGAGAAATTTCTCTGCTGGGTACTGAACATTTGCGATGATAGACAGATTTCCAAGTCTTCCGCACTTCGCCAACACATTTTCAGTGAAGAATTAAATCAGTGCTCAAATTGTGAATTTTCCTAAGGGAGATTTTAAAATTTTCTAAGGAAAAATGAATAAAATGTGTTTTCAAAGTGAATTTCTCCGAATGATGAATTTGAAGTAAGTTGCCTAGATGATTTTGTTTGAATTCTTCGATGATGAATTTTCCAGAGATGATGAAGAGTTAAATTCGAATTCAAGTGATAGAGTTCCGGCTGGTGAGTTAGAAAGATGAATTTAAATTAAATTTTTCGAAAATAAATTCAAAGATGCCAGTCAAAGTCAAGCTTCTAGAAGAGCAAGATTCCTGACGTCGAGAGACAAGTGTCAGAAATACCAGAGAGGGAAAATTCGAATTCTTGAAGTGGAGTAGTGGAAGTTTAATGCACTGGCTAAAATTGGCTTCTTCTAGAATTCGAATTTTGGCTATAAAATGAAGAAGTTGAATTTGCTCTGAGTAAGGATTGTTGCTAAGCTTGAAGGGTTCGAATTTTTGCTAAGGCTGAGGTGTTGCTGAAATTCGATTTGAAGCTGAGAGGGACGCCTTGAAGAAGTGAAGTTGCTGAGAGTTTCCAAAGTGTAAAATTGCTGATTGCTGATTTCTGGTGCAAAGTACGAATTTATCAAAGTTGCAGATTGGAGTTGCTGAAGAGTAGTGAAGTCACTGAAGTCTACTTAGAAACCTCTTCTAGGTGTTGAAGTTCGATTTTATTGGAAAAAGAAGCTGAGGTTTGCAAATAAGAAAAGTTATTGCAGCTTCTAAAGTCGACTGCAGCCCCTATACACAATGTCTTATTTTATTTTTATAAACTAAATTGCTGATGAATGTTATTGTTTGCAGATGGCTGAGGTAAGGGTGACTGGCAAGGACAATGGTGGATCTAGACAGGCTGTGATCAAGAAGCTGAGTCAAACATTCATGCCAGAATCAAAATTTATTTCAAAGTTGGGCAAGCTGACAGACACCAACTTGGGCTCCGTCAACTTGGAGGCCTTCAAGAACAGAATGTTGGGGATTGGAAGTCATCGGCCTTCAACCACTTCGCACAATATCGTTCGAAGCGGGTTATATGCAGCTGCTGGTTTTCCGCCAGCCATTCAATGCTCGGAACTGATAATGGAGTGCGCCAATTATTATGAGAAGGATCATCGGTCAATCATGTCACCAGATGGCCAAGTACTAGCCGATCTTACTCCAGCGGCCATTGGTGAAGCTTTCGGGATCCCGGTGCACAGAAACATGGTTTACAAATCCAGAGAACGGGCTGAGCAGATGTACGCTTCTGCTTTCGAGAGATGCACGGAGACAATCAACACTCACTGGATGAGCACTCCCAAGCCTTCTCGTACAAAGTTGCCGAAGCAGATCATAGCGGAGGACTTGAAGCAAGAATACTGTGATCTCATCATGATGCTGAGCAGGGTTGGTGGTTGTGCACAGTCCTTCATTTTTGAGCCTTGGATGTTTTACTATATCAATCTCGTGCTAGAAGGAAAAGACTATATCAATTGGGCCGAGATGATAAGTGATAATTTACATGAGCAGCTCCTGAGCTTGAGGAGACCGAAGACATTTTACATGAGCTCTTACATCATCTATATGTTGGCTCGTATGACGAAGTATAGGGGGATCTCTTACAAGGAACCTGTCGGTTGTGGCTCCCACCAGTTTAAGATATATGATGCTTGTCCACAGTTGCATTTGGCAAGCACAACTCACTACAAGCGTGTCAACGATTCCTTCACCATGTACATCACGAGGCTGCTTCAGGAGCGGTTACATCACAGAATCTCGAGGGAAGCCCAAGAGTTGATTGAAAGGTATGGGTGTTGGTTCATACAGTTTCCAAAATTTTCTTATATTAGGCTGCAAGGTTTTTCATCGTACCCATATAGGCTGCCTAAGTACCCAACAGATAGAGTTTTAATACTAGAGATATCTAGACAGTTGCTTGCCTTCGATAAAATTCAAAAGAAAAAGAAGAAGGGAGGGGTAGAATTTCCAGTTGTCATGGGCAACTCGGATGAGGTGTGTCCTTCAATACAGGCAGCTAGAGAGGCTGAAAGTGAACTTCAATTTTATCATTTCTCATATCATATTAGCCGACAGCACTACGACCCACATCATAACATCAAATGGGTACTGTCAGAGGAGTTTAAACATAAGGCCACCATTGAGGATTATTGGGCTGATGCGGCTGATGAGATTGAAGTAAGGAAAAGGATGTTTTCTCGATTGCCGATTACTTTGATTAGGGAGTGTGAAGTGGTGCCGGTTCCAGACCAGGTGAACGAGGATATGGACGTTGTCCATCCCGATTATGCAGCAGTGAGAGACACTCCACTTCCACCTCCAGATTGGTCAGAGCCTGAGATTGCTGATTTGGACACACTTTCTATCCCGGTCCTAACATTCACTAGAGCATGGGTTGATAGGCGAGTAAACAGGTTGAAGGGTAGGTCAATTGTTTTGACTTACAACATGATGGGAGATCACAGGACACCCACCACAGGCAGAGAGAAACAGATTACACGAGGTCCAGAGCCCAGAAAGAAAGAGCTAGTTCGACAGGAGCCTGTTCAGCAAGAACCTCCACGAGTCACAGCTGCATCACCATTGGAGACCCGTTCTCCAAGTATACAGGAGGTTTCCTTGTTTGCTGATCAGAGGAATGCACTGAATCAGGTGCAAGTAGTACAGGATATTGTTCAGCCTCCACGGAGAGAGTCGGTTGGCCAGAGTGTCAACGCACCTGTTAGGGTTGATCAACAGGATGATGAGGGGACTATTACTGACCCTCAGTTTCAGCAGGAATTAGAGGCGGCAATGAATGATGATGATATAGTTTCAGGTGACACTCAGCCACTTGAGGATGATGAGCCTCGCCAGAATGATATAGAGGTTGAGCAAGTTAGAGAAGTCGAGGCACAGGAGCAGCAGCCCTTCGATATACAGTACGATGTGCCTGATTGGCTCAAGGACAGAATGAGAAGAAGCCCCAGCGATGAAATTGATCCAGCAGTTGAGATGGAAGAATTTTTTAACAGGATCAGTGCACCTCCACAAAAGAAGGCAAGAAAATTTTCGAAGATATCCACTGAAGAGGATGGTTCCCGTACCCTTCATGTAGCTGTGCCACGAGTTGAGTGTGACCGAAATGAAGCAGTACCTGAGAATTATGTGGTCACGACTCTGGATTTGGGACGCCCCACTGGTGCGCAGATTGTAGAGGAGTGTGATAACTCCTACCTCGCCCTCAAAGACAAATTATTCAAGAAAGAAGGAAAATATAAAAGGCTGAAAAGAGAACACAAGGCTTTAATCGGATATGTTCAGCAGTTGTCTCGTTCTCGAGGGCAGGATATTCCAGTGATAGAGCCTCCAGCAGAAATACCTAGAGAGTCCATTAGTGGCTTGATGGAGTTGGGGAAGATGGCGCAGGAGGCGGATAAGTGGGTCACGGGAGTCCGTGTTGAGACAGAGAAATTTATGGAGGACCTTGCTTTTTCTTTTCAGCAGGCCTCTAGTATTTTGACACGGATGGATGCAGTGGATCATGCATGGGGCGATGCTTCTATCTATCAGAGCAAGGTAATTCAGCGTCTTGAGGCATTGAGACATGTTCCGTTGCGATTGTTGATTGATGGAGGTGTCATTCAGGAGAATGACAGGTATGATTTTTCGAGATGGTATTCTTCAGTGATCACGGGGCGTGGTTTCTTTGACGCAGCTCAGGCGGATTCAGCCAGGATACATAAAGCTATGACCAATATTATTGATGGAGTTCAGAATACTTTTGAGGCCATATTTGCTAGCCGGTTGAATCCAGAGGAGGTGAATGTTGATAATTTGAGGGGTAGGCTGGTGCCTTTCTTTTCAGATGTTAAGACCTTTGTACAAGATGATTTCGAGAATACTTCTACTTTCTCCACCTTGATCCAGAACACGCAGGACTCCTTGATTGCTTGGAGAAAATCTTGTGCAAGGCATGAGCATTCAGTCACAGTGTTAGAGTTTCAGCTAGATTGCATTCCACCTATTTCAGTTCAGGAGGTTGAGGCTGTGCTTAGTAGGTTCATTGAGTTTGCAGCCAGAGAGAAGGAGAACGGGAATGCACTACTGGACGAAGATCTTCTAGAAGACTGAATGTGGGCATTTATTGCCTTTACTATTTTGGGAGTGAGTGGGAATCTTTTAGGGTTAGAGTGAGGTGGCACGATTCTGGCCACTCTATTGATTGTAACCCTAGCCGTCTTTTGGACTGGGCTAGCTATATAAAGGGGGAGTCCCCATCATTTGTAATACATTAGAACAGGAAATTAGAATCAGAATTGAGTTAGAGCTAGAGACTAGAGAGTAGAGCATTGTAGACATTTTGCATAGTGTGGAGAAGAAAGAAAGTTTTCCCTTTGAAAACTTTTGTGGAGATTGTTGTGTAACACTTTTCATGATAATAGATCTTTTCATTGATGGTGGAATTCGTCTTGTCATGATTAGCTAGCAAGGTCTCTTCTTCCTTTCGTATCCAAGTAGCGTAATTTTCATGCAAGTAGTTTACTTTGATGTGTGGTGTTTTATTGAGGTAGCTTCACTTTATTCCATACCACTAGCAACTTGTTGATGATAAGTTCGCCTTGCGTGGTTGACTGGACATTATCTTGAGTTTAACTTTGGTTGTGGTTTGTATGCTTATATGCGTCATTGTGATGGTGTATGTATGCTAAATCATAATTTGAACATCCTTTGCTATCCCTTTGAAGATTGCACCAATTTTACCGAAGCTGTCCGACGTGAGGCTAGGTGAAATTTGGTTGAAGTCTACTAAAACGAAGCTCCACATATCCTGCATTTAGAATAGAACATAAGTTTCTTAGGCCCTATACTCTTTTACTTTCCGCATATTTCTGATTAGCTTTAGGAAAACGTACTATATTGCCAAATCATACGCACAAGAATCCCCTTCCAAATCATACACTGACTGTTAACTGCAATAAGTCTGAACAATTGTGTAAGTCCCCTCGTAAGAACACAGCAATACACATCAACCAACTGAGGGTATTCTGAGTATTCGGAACCTTGGAGTTGAATGTGCGAACTTTCTCGCAATCTTAGCGCACGGAATACTTTGATCAAGAGAGAACGGAATAGCCTTCGAACTATCTTTGTTCTGCTGTTTGGTGCGGTCACAAAAACCACGTCAACAGGAACTGGCGCTAGAAGGAGGGCTTTCAAGGATCCTTTGCAGTGAAGCAATCACATTCAAATAAGAAGGGATTTTCATTCAAAAGGAAATTAATTGGAGAAAAAAAAAATTATCATGAGTAAAGATGGTGCTACCGCATAGAGAAATATTTCCAGTGCTGCAGCCTAACTTGGGATTCAACGACGACCAAGAGGACATCCTTTCAGGACTGAACAATCTTGCTTGGAAAACAAAGGAGAGTTACGCCCAGTATATGAGAACTTGCTTCGTGTTGGAGGAAGAAGAAGAGAAAGCTATTAAAATTCAAGTTGCAATTGAAAGAAATTTGCTGGATCAAAGACACCCACTCGCTCCTCTTCCTCGCCGACAGTGATCATCTACATCCTGGATCGAATCAGTTCATTCTCACCCGATAAGTTAAAAAGAATCCTAAGATCCACGCCAAGTTCACACAAAGACTTTGTGGAGTTAGAGTTGCCTACTCGAGCAAGGAAGAAGAAAGAAGTCCGTACAAGTAAAAGCGAAGAAGTATTTTCAAACGAAGAAGTTCAATCAAGCGAAGAAAGCGGAGAAGAGATTACAAGTTTGTTCCGAACTCCACCAAGTACTTCAAGGTTTGCTCAGCCAAAAGCTGCTCAAGTTTCCACACCAGTGTTTGTTCAGCAACCAGTTCAGGCTACCACAACCCCAGTAATTGTATATCAGAGGAGGCAGCCAACTCAAGCAATGGCTCAACCAGGAGGCCAACCCGCTCCAAACGGTGCTACTTGGCTAGTTACTAATCCATCCCCTCTTGAGTTCGCAGATTACCATGACATGCCGAAGAATCCGGAGCACTTCTGCACCAAATATCAAGTTAATGATCCGAACCGTTCTGCTGAGGATCACATCAAGATGTTTGAGGATCATTTAAGAAATAGGCAAATTGCATACGCAGATGTAGTTTGCAGATTGTTTCCGTACTCCTTGGGGGAAGAAGCACACTTTTGGTTTATACATCTGCCAGTTGGATCCATCAGAACATGGGAGCTGATGAAAGAAGCCTTCATTGGAAAGTTTGGTATTCCTATCACTCCAGTAGAACTCTTCCGCCAATTCACGGAAGTGAGGAGACAAGACAAAGAGCCTATCCACGCCTTCAATAATAGATTCCAGAAGGCTCTCACAAGACTACGTGTCCCATACGTTGTTCCAGATGCAAGGGAGAATTACTATGCAGCCTTGGACCCGTTGACCGCGATGTTCGTGAGACAAGCTCATCCCATTCCAGCAGATATGAACCAAGCATATGCTAAGGCTGTGGAAGTAAGTCAGAATATGGGACAAAATATAACTGGGCCTTCTTTGTACACTGGCTTGGTCACCACGAACAATCATATGCAGACACTTACCCCGGCATGGAATCAGCCAACTCCGACAATGAATCCAGTTCTGCAACCAGCTTACCATGTTACACCACCATCGGATCAATTGGTTCTCCATCCTGGGGTACCTTTATCCCAGACTCCAGCTGCACAGCCTGTCTATCTCCAGAACACAGTGCCACCAGCGAGGACACAGGAGGAGAAAGACGAAATGAAAGAATTAGTAGTTTAAATGAAAAGGCTATCATCTGAGGTGACTCACCTCAGAAATCAAAATAATCAAATGCAATCCATGTTGAAGAACTATCAGGCACATCCAGGTGCCAATCGAGGATATCAGAATAATCCTCCACACCATCAAGATGTCCATCACGGACATGGCCACGATAATAGCCATGGGTATCGGAGTAATAATCAAGGATATCAAAAGAGGTCCTGGAACACTGGACCTAACAACGAAGGAGTTCCATCACCGCTAGATAATCCGCCACCTCCAGAGAACCGTCCCACGGACAGAGTATTTTTGGCAGAAGCTGCTATGTCTGGATGGTGTAGACTTCACAATACCAATCAGCACTCAGAGTTACAGTGCCATGAATTTCAAGTAGCTGCTGATATCTTCAAAGGAGAAGTAAAAAGCACGGAGATGCGAGAATCCTCCGACTACTGGATATGAAATTGTCCCAGTGCAGAGGTACGACCAGGCACTAATCCTAGAAAATGTCAATGTCGTGTCTGAATATCAAAGCTACGCGCCACCAGAAGTCAATCACAGATTTCCGCCAGCCTCGGCAAATGGTCCCGTGGAGGCGCCAGACGAGCAAGTTGAAGAAGCTTCCGGAATAGGTTATTGAGGAGGTTGGTAGGTTATTGAGAGGGTTAGGGACAGTTATATGTGCGAGAAATTTGAAGGTGTTTTAAAATTCTTTAGCCACACAAAGTGAAAGTTTGAAAGAAATCACATGACTTTGAAGGAAAAGACTTGAGAAATTTCCTAAGCTTGAGGGCTTGGCCTCTAGATGCACCACAATTAGATAGAGGTCTCCATATCTTGACTATGGAGAGAGCATGATGAAAATATACTAAGTGTCCCCAAATTAAAGTGCAACTTTCAACATGCTAAGTTGAAAAGAAGATTGATAAATTTTTAGAAGTTGAAACTAAGAGCATAACCTCCTATATCCACCTTGAGATAGAAATATTGAAATTTTTTCTAAGAATCTGAAAAATTTGAAGGCTCATGGGTTGATTTCTTGGTTAGAAAGGGGATGAGTAAATATTAAATGTTGGGAAATTAAATGTTCACCCCTTTGATTGCACCTGACGTAATAGAAAAATCAAATGGAGATTTTGTAAGTTTAAAGGAACTTAAAATTTTCCTAAGGCGTTGGAGAAAAAGAGAAAGTTTGCTCTAGACAAATAAAATTTTCACCCATGCTGGAGAAATTATAAAAGGTGAAATAATTATTTTCCAAAGTTTTAAAATCAAATACCCCTTTCGTTTGGACACATAAAATTTTAAAGTCGGGAGATATTAATCATGGGGAAAATTTATTTTGGAGTTTATTTTGGACGGAAAATAATTTTCGCCCAGCTATTTTAAAACGCCAGAGCTCACGATGATTAAATGGTGTTAAAATTCTAAATACGCCATTTTAAAAGTGATAAGATTTTTAATGTTGAAGTACATTTTAATAAATTTCTCGAAAATACTTCAGTCATCTAGCAATCCGGAGGGAAATTTTAAATTCAAACAAGGAAAGAATCTCCCAGAATAGTAAATTTCTATGATGACTAAATAATGTCTGGGAATATTCTCTCCTAAAATTTGAAAATTTCTAAGTCATGGTGAAGTGAATTTATGGCGACTGCTAAACCAGGCACCAGTTTTCAATTATAAAAACTTTGAAGTTTTTCATTTCTATTCACAAAATTTGAAGCTGAGATTTGTGCTGAGGCTGAAAGTGATTGTTGAAGTGAGTGAGATTTTTGAGTTGAGAAAATTATTTCTCTGAGTGCTGAAGTTTATTTTGCCAAAGTTGCTGAGATTTGGAGTCATTGAAGTTGAGAGTTACTGAGTGCTGAGAAGAAATAAATCTGAAGTGGAGGTGTTGAATCTAATTTTTTGAAGTGCTGAGATTGATTTTTTTAAGAGCTGAAAGTATTATTGCTTCAAGTTGCTAAAGTTCAGAGTTTTAAATTTCTCGAGGTTTGGAGTTGGATTTTTAATACTGAAGTTTTTATTTATTTGCAGCCAACTCCACTTGCCAGCCATCTCACGAAATTTTATTTTTAAAATTTAGAAATATAATGCTTGCTTTTTGTTTTGCAGATGGCTGAAAATTGAAGAGAGGATGTTGCCGGAACAAGCAAGGTTGGAAATGTTGAAGCTGGCAAAGAAAATGCTTCTAGGCAGGCGATAATTAAATAGCTGAAGAAGTCTTTAATTTCGGAGTCCAAGTTTGTATTGAAGCTAGGAGGTTTGACGGACACCAACCTCGGTTCTTTCAACCTTGAAGCCTTCAAGAGAAGAATAGATGGGCAAGGTGGCAATCCTCCGACAGTGACTTTGCATAACATTGTAAGAAGTGGGTTGTATGCAGCAGCCGGTTTCCCGCCAGCAGTTTGATGTCCAAAGCTTATCATGGAGTGTGCAAATTACTACAATTCAGACCACCGGACGATTGTTTCTCCAGAGGGAAGATTGCTAGCGAATTTCACACCTGATGCAATTGGCGAAGCATTTGGGATCCTGGCCACAAAAAAAATGTTGTACAAGTCCAAGGAGAAAGCTGATAAGATGTATGCTGCATCTTTCGAAAGGTGTGCTAAGAGGATTAACACGATGTGGATGAGGAAGCCAAAGCCTCCTGGCGCCAAGTTGCCAAAACAGATTATTTCAGAGGAGCTAAATCAGGAGTATTGCGATTTGATCATGATGCTCAGTCGGGTTAATGGCAGCCCGCAAGTATGTGTTTGAGCCATGGATGTTCTTCTATATCAGCGTGGTGCTGGAGCGAAAAGAGTATGTAGATTGGGCACAAATGATCAGTGATAACATCAATGAGCAGTTCAAAAATATAAGGAGAACGAAGACATTCTACATGAGTTTGTATGTTATCTACATGCTGGCCTGGATGACGAAGTACCAGGGGTTGACATACCAGGAGCCAATTGGGTGTGGCTTCAATCAATTCAAGATTCATGAGGCTTGTAGGCAGTTGCATCTGACAAGCAACTCTCACTTCAAGAGGGTGAATGATGCCTTCACAATGTATCTCACGAGGACTCTTCAAGGAAGATTGCAGCAAAGAATATCTAAAGAGGTGCAGGAGCTGATTGAACAATACGGGTTTTGGTTTGTCCAATTCCCAAAGTTCACATATATAAGGATGCCTGGGTTCCATTCCTATACCTTATGACTGCCGAGGTATCCCACTGACAGAATGGTGATGCTAGAAGTGTCTAGGCAACTTGTTGCTTACGACAAGATTATAAGGAAGAAGAAGAAAGGTGGATTACAATTTCCTATTGTCATGGGAAATGCACTTGAGGAGTGCCCTTCATTACAGGAAGCCAAGGAAGCGGAGGATGAATTGCAGTTTTATTGCCTTAGTCTACACTCCAGCAGATAGGATTTTGATCCTCGGGGAAAGATTGGAACAGTGCAAGGCGAAGAATATAGGCACTGGGCAAATGCGGGCGATGAAGCTGAAATTAGGAGGATGTTCTCCAGGTTGCCTCTTAAGTTGATTAGATAGTGCGAGGTGATCCAGGTTCCGGATCAAGTTGATGAGGATGCTAGACTAACGCACCCAGACTACTAGTCAATAAAGAACACGTTGATCCCACCACCAGACTGGGTAGAACTAGAGATCACAGACTTAGACACTTTGTCTATGCCTGTTTTAACCTTCACAAGGAGTTGGGTAGATGGGCATGTTCACATACTGAAAAGAAGATCAATTTCTCTTTCGTACAATCTCATGGGTGATTGGAGGCCACCAGTGTCAGCAAAGAAGAGGAAACAAATTGCCCAAGTTGCAGAACCGCAATAGGAGGAGGAGCCAGTATAGCCTAAGCTTCAAATAATCGAGGAGGCATCACCCACGCAGTTATTAGCTCATTCCTCAAGTGTGCATGAGGTCTCAATGTTTGCGGATCAGAGAGTTAGAGTGATTGAAGAGCAGGATATGGAAGAGGTCAACCAGTCGTTGTCTAGGGAGCCTGACAGTCATAGTGCCTATGCTCCTGGGGGTGCCAATCAGCCAGAAGAAGGGGAATAAATGGAGACAGACATTTGCTTCGATCATGCACTTGAGGCAGCCTTTGAGGAAGAAGATATCGGGGAGCCTGACATTTGGGGTTTTGAGGAAGATAGCTAGCATATGGAGACAGATGAACCTCAACCAAGTATTGCTCAAGAAGAAGTTCGTGAAATTGAGGCAACAGAGGAGCAGCCTCTTATTGTCTATGGCACTCAGCGGAATACACCAAATTGGCTCTCACGAGCAATAAGGAGAGACTAGAAGGATGACACCGACCCGGCGGTGGAAATGGAAGAGCTCCTAAACAGGATAAGTGGGTCACCCAAAAGGAAGAGACCCAGAAAATATTCCCGGATGGAAACGGATGAGGCTGGTTCACGCACTTTTCATGTTGCCATTCCGAGGGAGGATTATGACTTGGGTGATGTAATGCCAGAGAATTACACAGTCACTACGATTGAGTTGGGGCGTCCCTCCAGAGCACAAGTTGTTGAAGAAGCTGAAAATTCCTTCCAGGCGTTGAGGGATAGGATGGTATGAAAGGAGGAAAATATAAGAAATTGAAGGAGTATAAGGTGTTGGTTGGATATGTGCGACATCTAACGCAACCATGTGCTCAAGGGAACCCAACAGTAGAGCTTCCACCTGAGCTACCATGGGAGTCAATTAGTGGACTTGAAGAAATGAGGAGGGCAATTCCTGGGAGGAGATAAATGGGTAGGCAGTGTCTGCATTGAGGCTGAGAAATTTATGGCTGATCTTGTCTCCTCTTTCCGGCACGCTTCTAGTATCCTCTCGCATTTGGATAATGTCGAGCAGGCTTGGAATGACACTCATATATTCCAGGGTAAGACCATTCCTCGCCTCGCTGCTCTAATGTGCGTACCCCCGCAGACTTTGGTTGATGAAGGGGTGATCTAGGGTGGGGATAGATATGATTTTCTTGGGTGGCATTCGGCTGCATTCACTGGCAGAGGCTTCTTCGACATGGCAACAACAGAGTCATCTAAGATCAGGAAAGCAATGAGAAATATCCATGAGGGCATCCTCAATACATTGGATGTGTTGTTCACCAACAGACTAACTCCTGAAGAAGTGGAGGTAGACGGATTGAAGGAAAGGTTGCAGCCTTTCTTCTCCGAGATGAGGGTGTTTGCTCAACTTGACTTTGAGAACATCTCTACATTTTCAGCTATCATTCAGAGCACGCGGGAGTCCATTGAGAGCTGGAGAAAATCTTGTGACCGGCAGGAGTAGATGATCGCCATCCTTGAGTATCAGCTCAACCTTACTCCAGCAATTTCAAAGCAAGAAGTTGATTTGGTGCTGGCCCAATTCGTAGCTTACGTGGTCAGAGAAAAGAGCAATGGAAACAAAGTCATGGACGAGAATCTTCTGGAAGGATAGTGGTAATTAATGGCCCATAGTGGTCAAGGAGGAATTTGCTATCTTTGTACTCATTAGTGACACCACTCCTCCACCTTCTGGTGGTTTTTAGGGCAAAATCTTGTCTAGGGTTTATGTGGCTCAATCTGAGCCATCCATTGGACTTGGCCAGCTATATAAAGGGGAGTCCCCTCATTTGTAAACTAGTTAGTTAGTGAGTGAGACATTACATCTGACTAGAGAGGAGACATTTTGCTAGAGAGATAGTTAGAATAGTTTCATTGCATTGTTTGAAGAAGAAGGGGAATTCTCCCTTTGAGAATTTTGTAAGAAATTGTCATGAAGGTTATCATAATAGAAGAATTTCATTAATGGTGAACTCCACTTTTGTTATGAACAGTTAGTGACGTTTCTTCATCCTTCGACTTCAAGTGGGATTTAAGTTAGAGTAATTTTCATGCAAATAGTTAATTATGGGTGGTTGTGTTTGATTTAATTGAGCTTCATCAATCCATACCACTAACGAGCTTACTGATGGTAATTTTGTCCTATGTGGTCAATTGGAATGCCTTTAGACTTAACTTCGGTCAAGATTCATGTGTATATATGCATCGTTTTGATGGTATTTGCATTGTTGAGTCGTGATTTGAACATCTTTTCACTCCCTTGAAGATTGCACCAACCTCTTCGAAGCTGTCCAACGGGAGGCAAGACAACATTCTGTTGAAGTTCATTGAAGTCAAGCTCAATATCCCTTGGATCTAGACTAGGACTTAAATTTTCTAATCTCTACAACCATTCAATTCCGCATATTTTTTATTAGTTTTAGGAAAAATCGTACCTTATTGCCAAATCTTTCGCGACGCATAAAATCCCTTCTAGTTATTAAACTGTTGTCAACTGCAAGCATCCTGAACAATTGTGTAAGTCCCCTCGTAAAAATAGCATATCACAACGAACCTACTGAGGGTATTCCAAGCATTTCGGAACCTTGGAGTTGAACGTGTCATCTATCTCGCAATCTTAGCGCATGGAATACTTTGATCATGAGAGAATGGAGTAGCCTTCGGATTACTTTGTTCTGCTAATTGGTGCGGTCATAAAAATCACATCAATAGGCCTAAAATTCAACTTTTTTAAAAATGGAGGATCTGGGCGTGTTCAACTCATTGGCGCCTACAAAACCCATGTGCCAATTTTTCTCAAGAAAAATTGTCCTCACAGCCCCCACTGCCCCTGCTACTTTTGTTTCGAAAAGTCTTTGCATGCCAAGTCAAAAGACATTTTATCAAATTTTTGACATTGTGGGTTTGCTTAGAATCATTTTCTGTACAAAACCCGCGTCTTGGAATTTTTTGTGAAAATTGCCCCTCGGCAGGCTATTTTTAGCCTTGATGGGAGCCATTTTTAGCGTCACCAGAAAAGTTGTTAGAACATAGCCGTATTTACAGTCAACAGGCTAGTTTTTCAGAATACAACTCACTTAGAATGAATTCAAGACTAAATCGGTCTTCATTCAGGATCTCATGAAATATACCGAACCAATTTTTTTTTTTTTGCAATTACAAACAACATGCGCCCATTAGAGTTAGCACTAAAAAACCAAGTGAAGCAGAATTCAACTCTAACCAAGGATGCGCCAGATGATGGCAAGCATATGGTCAGAGGATCTCAATGCAATGTTGAAAGAGTAACTCTAACCAAGAATGTACTCAAGGTGGATGAACATATGGTCAGAGGATCCCTACCAACTACTATGCTGAAGTAACTCAACGTCAAGAATGTGCCTCCCAACCCCAAATGGAATTGGAGCTACCATATGATGGAGATGCTAAGTATTACAATGCAATATTCAAAGTAAGATAGGTGGCAAGCCAGCCTCTTCCACTTATCCAGTAGGTATTACAATGAAATAAAGAGAAGTAAGATTGCTGACAGTACTACTATTCAGCTTACAATAATTAGAGATTTGTCTGCCAAATACATAGAATAAGAAAGTCTAACCATGCTGCAATATAGTATAATGTCTCCTCAATGATCACAAAGACTTTCAACCCAAACCCAACTCAAATGATAAACTCTACGCAAGCTGATATGATAGAACAACAACTTAATATGCATAACCAGCAACCCTAGAATCCACTAAAATGCTCACAATTCACTCAATACTTGCCAGAATAACATGAAACTTGATGCAAACGAATGCTAGGATGATGACAATGAAGACTAGACAAAGAAACAGTTGACAAATTGAAGTATTTTTGTTTCTAAACATTTGTCAGGCAAGACAGAATAGTACGGCCTCCAAAAATGTTCTACCAACAAGATAAAATCAGATTCTTCATTAAAATCACCACTTTGCACAAATGGTCGCCCTACATAGAGAAAGAGATGGCAGCAATACCCAAAATGATTATTTTTGTATTTTTTGAAATATGAGCAAAAACAACTTTCAGCTACTTGAAGTCAACAACTCCAAAAATTCACTAACATGTCAAACTGGACTACAAATGCATAAAAATTCTACAATGCAATCTCTCACTACAAAAACTCACTCAACTACAAACTAACTCTCCACTAGTTGCTATCTTTCAAGCAAGAAGTTGAGCCAAGGCTAGGAGGCATACATTCCTCGAAGCAATCCCAATACCATTTCGGCAACATAACATTACTCAAGTCATAAGATGATAAAATGAAGAGAAGAGGTCTCCTTTTATAGACTCAGCAAGGAATCTCCAGAAGCTTCTAGAAGTGGCACCCTAATTTTCAAATTTGAAATAACCTTATTTCTCTCTAGGAATGGTGTCCCCTTCATCAAGGCAATATTTGACTTTTTTTATTGAATTAAAATTATCTTCTCCTCAAAAGTTGGTGTCCAACTTCACAAGCTTGATTTTTGACTTTTAGGAATATTTAAAATATTTCCTCATGAGAAGATCACCCTCAAAGTCCCCTTCTTAAAACAACTTTAAGTCATATCACTAGGGCAAGGGGTTATTTTATAAAATAAAACATTATTGACTTTTAAATAACTTATTTCTCCAAATTGAACCCCTTAAGCCAAAAATCAAAATTACCCAATGAACTGCCAGAATAAGAAATTTGACTGAGCCGGTGCTGACAAGACCACTGCTATAAATAGAATTTACTAAAAATAGTAAATTCATGAAGTTGCTTAGAATGCAGTGCTTGAACCACCAAAGCGAAGCTTTCTAAAAACCCAGAAGGAATCTAGAATCCAAACAACCAAACTCCAACACACAAAACCCTGAATCTTCAAAAGAACACATCATACAACCAAAAACCCTAATTCTGCCACTGACTAGCCGACAGCGCATCGAGAATAGGCCATCAATCACTAAAAAGTGTAGTGCTAAAAATGGGGACATTACATCTCATAAGAAAAGCTGACACTAATTTGCATCAAGCGCATTCTAGAGGGTTGATTCAAACAATTTGACAGGCATAGTCACTCAAACACCAGTAGTCTCATAACTTGTATAGCTGATAGCCTTTCAAAACTAGTTTAGAGGGTTAATACCATTGGAATTCTGTGTGTGCAACGAGTTTGTGTACATTTCTCACAACCAAAGTGTTTGCAGTTTCATCATGCGACACTTTTCCATTGTGAAAAACGTGAAAAGCGTGAAAAGCTTCAAAACTGTGAAGTTGCAAAAGAAATGGAGGCCATTGCTTCAATTGCGGAGCTGCCAAAGTTACCAATCAATGAACTGTTAGTTGAAGTGTACAGATAATTCCAGGATTGCTCAAGTTGTTGACAAGTAGTGAATTAATAGTTAAGACATGTGATGATCTCCAAATGGTTATGTGATCAACAACCTCGTGGAGGGGTTAATTGCTCAAGATCATGGCTAGTGAACTACAGATCAGGACATCCTACCCTTTTCAGGATAGACATTAGACACAATAGTTAACTTGATTCTTCTTTCCAAGTTAACTCGCTGTCCCACATATCATTGCATGTCTATTTTGGAGTCATCTATGTACAGTTGGAGTTGTCATTTAGTTTTCAGTTTTAGTTAACTGATGTTAGTTATCAGTTGACTCTCATATCAATAAGGACTTGTGTGTTGCAAGGTCCAATTAGTTTAATTTAGAATCAGTTAACTGAGGTAGTTTTTCCAGTTAACTATTTTTTATTAGAGGTAAAGTAGGTTGTGATGGGGCCCTGAAACCCATTACCTTCAGTTTTGAAGGGCTCCGTACCCTATCCAAAGCAGGCAAGCTATAGAAAAGATAAATCGCATACAATTAGCAGCAAACAATAGCTATGATAATCAAGAAGGCATGACTACACAACCTGCATCAAAAAACAAGAGAGGGACAATATCCCTAGACAACTTTAACTAGGCCTCGAAGACCATAAGTGAACATTGAACCCGCCTGCATTAGCCAGGCCACAACAAACCATCTGCTCAGGAAAGACATCATTGATGTAGCTCCAAATTGCAACTAAACCATTACAACAAGGGCAACTAAAGTTCCCAATCAAAGCAAACAGCCCATCCAAATTCTCAACCTCAATATTAGAAGAACAAGGTTGAGCCAGGGAAGAAAACATCCTTGTACAATTAGCTCTTTTGCAACAGCACCCCACCAATCTAGTGGCCTCCCAACAACACCTTCCCACCACGGACGCCAACCCAACCTACACTTCAAGAGGAGGGGGCTCACCTCCATAAGAGAGGATGAAATGAGACCCAAAATCTTTGAAGATACCATTCTCCTCCTTACACAAGCTACACCTCAATAAGAGCTAGCATAAAAGAGAAGAGCTATCGAGCAACACTATAGCCACCAACTCCACCTCAATAGAAGAAGGATCCACCTCGAAAGGAACAGTCTCCCCCTCAATAGAAGACTCAAGCCATAAAACCCAACAAAAAGTGAAATCAGAAGGGAGGGAAGACACCACATCCCAAGGCAGCCCAAGCATCAAGTACAGGTAGGAGGAAGCAAGGAACTCAAAAAACAAAGCACACAACTGGGCCCAAAGATAACACCATAAGCATAACCCAACCAACCGTAGATACACCACAATTTGCACACCAAAGAACCAAAATGAGCAGAGATCCAAGCCCAAGGATAACAGAAGCACACCGGGCCCAAAAGGAACAGGGGAGCCCCAACAAGAAGGACATTGAGAGACATCCAAATCATAAAGCCCCCAAGCTACCCCAACACACCGGCCAGAGCCAAAGATAGGCCAAATCTCCACAGAGCCAACCCAAGGGAAGCACCACCGGTCCACAATAGGAAAACGAGGAGCACCCACTACACACCCAAGGCAAGAAATACCACCACAACACTGCCAAAAGAACATCAAAAATGGGCTAAGGGAAACCCAGAAGGAACCAGTTAGAAAACACGCCAGCATAGAAAGCCCCCAAGCCATCCCATTACGCCGAATAGGACCAAGAATAGACCAGTCCTCCAACCAATCCACCAATGAACCCCCATAGTCAAACACCACCGAAGTCCTCACAACACTACCAGAGAAGCAGCAAGCATTGCACCAGACCCCCACAATAGGAGAGTCAAGAGAAAAGGAGAACATAGGATAGAAAGTCTCGAAAAGACAAGCAGACCCAGGGGACTGCAAACAAGAAAAAATTCTCCTCTCCAGTTCTATGAATAGAACAAGGGGCACCAATCCCCTAACATCATTCCACAGGTCCAACAAAAAACTGAGGCCAAAGAAAGAGCCTTGCGCTAAGAAGCAATGGAACCAAAACAGAAAACAACAAAGCCCGGAGACACCAGAGGGAATTTGGACCTCCCCACTCCGTCAACACCAAAATTCCACCATAAAATAGCTCTAGGCTCTCCCGAAACCACACACACAAGAGGAGACACCAGCCAAGAGCCAACAAAGACAGTAGCGCCAACATCATCCCAGGTAGCTAACAAACTTGCACCCCCTCGCCTGCACCCTTGCAACATGAAGAGCACACAACCAGTATTGAAAGCCCAAAATCCACCATACCCATGGCCAAAGAAAATTGCCATATCCACCATAACACGGCCAAAAAGGCCACCGAAGCAATCCACAGTAGGGCAGCTCCCAGGAAGCACTAGGTCCAAAGAAAACATAACCTCCACAAGCACCTCCCGAGTAGCATCAACAGTCGCCAAGAGAGCCAAAGAAACTAGAGCAAAGACAAGCCATACCTCAAATGAAATATCCTATAGAGGATCGCACTAGACAAGCCAGAGGGAAAAAGCAGACCCATCTCCATCTCCATCGCCATCGTCCTCTCCCTGGTCCTCCTCAGTAGAATTCAAAACACATCCTCCGCGCTTCCTCCTTCCCACACCGCTCCCACTCACCATCATGCTTTTCTAGTTAATTGTTAAGTTGCATACATATAGGTTTAAGAATAAATCTTGCATGCTTGCAAGACTGAGTGTAAACTCAAGGAGATTTTAGGTTTCCCTACTCCTTGAAGTTCTATAAATAAGAGCATCCTTGCTCATTTGTAATTAACTTTTGCTCGTAATAGCTAATTGTTGTGCCCACCTTGCCGTGCAATATCGCTATTCAGTATCTGTTCAAGAACTTTTGCTGTGATAACAAATTGTTGTGCCCACCTTGATGTGCAATATTGCTATGCTGTATCTGTTCACTTAGTTAAATATAATGTTGGTTTGATCATTCATTGTGTGCGTGTCTCGTTATGCAATTTGCTGTCCCAATTTTATTCTTCTTGTGATTAATAAGCTTTGTTTCATATCTACACCTCGGATAGGGGTTCCTCCTCGGGAATTTAGAAATACCGTTTATCATTTGATGTTTTGATAAATAGTTTTTCTTTCATATCTACACCTCGGATAGGGGTTCCTCCTCCTTGGGAATTTAGAAAGAAGGATTGTCGTTTAAGTGTTGTTTCCAATAAGTTGGCTTCATATCTAAACCTCGGATAGGGTTCCTTCTCCTTGGGAATTTAGAAATTAAGTTTGTCATTTGATGTTGTTACCAATAACCTTTATTTCAGCCTACGCCTCGGATAGGGGTTTCTCCTCCTTGGAAATCCTGTTATAAATTTTATTGTATACCAATTCCCTGCTCCTAAGTCCTCATGCTCTGTTTCTCTTGAGGAAATAGGATAATTTAAGCGTTAGCCTAGTTGTAGTTAAGAGTCTGCAAAACCAGAGAAAAACCTTAGTTGCAATGTGTTTGGTTTCTTAACCTTGTGCCTCTTCCAGCTGAGTCAAAAAGATAAGAATTAGATTACTTTACTTTTTCATGCATATCAGCAAAAGAGGGAGCTTCCCCTCCTAATTTGAAGAGCAGTCATTACGCATTGTACATAGGTGTCTGTTGCCAATACGCACTCCAGAGGTGCGAATTGTCATTACAACACACCAATCAAGTAATACCCTAAATTTAGGATGCAATAATCTTATTGGACCTCAATTTAGTTAACTGGATGAAGATAAAACCTTCAAATGGGCGCCAACCAACATGCATAGAGAAATTCGTCACATGCAAGGAAAAATGAAATATTTTGTAGGCCGATCAGGAGGTGGGACTGAAGTTTTAATATTATTTTAAGTTGAGTTCAAAATTCCTCCATTATAGGGTGGCCAAATCACTTCAGTTTCAAAAGTCAAAGTTTGACTTTAGGCGCCTACTCTCCAGACTAGGAAACATTTTTGAAATTTTCATTTTCAACCTTTGCAAACGTCACCGAAGCCTATGTTTGATTGCTGATTATGAGTGACTGAGGAATCCAGTAGAATGGCTGACAGTTTTTTTGAAGAGTAGGATCAAAACTGATAAGGAGCTTCTTGAGGTTGCAAACCCTGATTCTGAATTCTGAGCCTCCAAGATTCTGGATTCCCTTGGCATCCAGGAGTGCTTTTCCTTATCAAACTTAGTCAAACTTTCATGCATTTTCATCATTTTGAACTTGATTTCCACCTTCCTTTATTCTGCATTTCCCGGCATGACAAATCTCCCAAGCTGGCTGATAGGCTCACTGCAAAGCTAGCTCAATTCTGAACATGATCTCCTAGAGAGCATAATCCCTAAAAACATTATCTGGCAAGTCAAAAGCTTGGGCAACCTTGGCCTCTAGGGGAGCTTTTATTTCCAGACTTAGCCATTTTCACAACTTGCTAATTCTCCATTCAATCTCTGACTACCAACTACTGGCTAGTCTTCTGACCTGGTTGAGATATGCAATTGAAAGCTTGAAGCATTCCAAACAGAATGAGCATTTGAGCAAACCCTAACAACTGTATTTGAGGGCTCAAAACCCTAGGCGCCCCTGGCCTCTAGGGGCACTTTTGTGCTCTAAACTGATATTTGACAATGACTTTTATCCTTCTATTTGACTCCTGATTCTAGCAGTTTAGCAACTCAGATTCATCTGCTCATGGAATCGTTACAAAGCCTGATCAAGTTTGAGACAAACATCTTGGATGTCATTTTCCGAAGAAGTTACATCTGGTACCTCAAAAGTTATGGTGCCCCTGTGATAGAGGGCTCACTTTTCCAAACCAGAGTTAGCCAAATTTGACTAACTTCATTTCCTCCATTTTTCATTCGATCTTCAAATTTGAGCATTAGACAGGTCCCATGATCTTGCTATTGGATTCATCGCGAAGCTAACAAGATACTGAGTGATGAGTTGGGGAAGATGCCTCTCAAAAACGATATCTAGATGCCCAAAATGATGGGTTCCCCTAGCCAACAAGGGCATTTTTTCCTTGATACATTCCAATTCATCCTTTGTTTTACATGCCCATTCGATCAACAGTTGTTGCCATTTGACAAGTCCTGCAAACTGGCTAACAAATCCATTGCAAAGTTGGGCTGAAGTTAAGAAGATCATCTGGAGATAGTCACTACAAAAACTGACATCTGATGCCTTGAATTCTTGGGAGACCCTAGCCTACAGGGCTCACTTTTATTTCTAGACTTAGCCATTTTTCGTACTTGCTAATTCTCCATTCAATCTGCAAATTCAAGCGTTAGACAGATCTCTTGGATTGGCTGGTAGGCTCATCACGAAGATGACAGGATTCTAGAGAAGACCTCTTGGAAGTGACAAATTTGTAAAAGTTGATTTGGTATAATGAGCCGAAGCAATTTTTTTTTGTTTTTTCAATTACAAATTACAATCAACACGCTAATCATTGGCAATTAAAGGCTCTAAAACCAAAATGATGTGGAAGCAACTCTTAACCAAGGATGTACACCAGATCCCATGTTGGGCAAGGTGTGAGCATATGGTCGAGGATCGATGCAAGTGCAGAACTGGAAAAGAACTCTAACCAAGAATGCGTCTGGGGTAGACGAGCATATGGTGAGAGGATCTTATGCAAGATGAGCTGAAGTAACTCTAACCAAGATGGCACTGAGAGATGGCGAGCATTTGGTTAGAGGATCTTATGCAAAATGAGCTGAAGTAA